>JAODAL010031695.1:0-48058 GCA_025379985.1 Phyllomedusa bahiana
CATCTAATGTATGTGCGTCCGGCGGCGAAACATCGTTGTCCCGCCACCCTGCCGTCCCCAAAAGCCCAAAGCGTTTACCCCGAAGCTTGTGACTGGAGCGGCTTAGGCCCCTAACGATCGGCGGGGGCGGCGGTTAGGGGCCCGGCCCCGGGGATGCTTTTGCGATGAAAAACAAATCGTTTTTGATTGTAGCCGCCGCACTTGGGACCCGGGTGAAGCAAGGGGTTATCATCGTCGGAAAAGAGGCCGTCAGTTGCGTGTAGGCAGCGGCGAGCCAATAAGTGGGTTGTGTGGCGTGGTCAGAGGGTTTAGCGTAGTGTGATTTCGGGAGCCCAAGCGGCCAGGGGGTAGAAAACCTTTTTCGAAGGTCAAAGAAAGTGCGGACAGGGGTCAGCGGGGGCACGGGCGGTAGTTAGCCCTCAGTGCGGGCGTTGGGGGTAAAATCCGTACTCGGCGGTTTGGCAGTTTTTGTTTAAGACACCGGGGGAGCCGAATAGGGTATATGTAAAATTGTGGGCGGGAAGGGAAGGTGGCCAGAGAGTAACGTTGGCCCCGGGCCCCTGCGTAACCTGTAGCATCCCCATCCAGGGGCCCTGGGAGGAAAGTGGTCAGATGTGATGGTCCCCCTGCCACCGCAGCAACAGGCAGCGCGCCCAGTGGCCACATACCTTTTGCAGCCAGTCAAGGCCCCACCCCTCTGCGAAGGGAGCTGTTTCTCTTTGTATCTCTCCGGCCCAGATGCTTGCCCCTTGTACTCATGGGCCAGCAGTCTTTAAAAGTAGTGATTGCAAAGAGACAACAGTATGCGTAAAAACCATCCTAGGGTGTAAAAGCTGACCGTGCCCCTGTCCAAGTTTTGGGTTTACTGTTTCCCTCTTTCAAATGGTTATTTTTGCACTGTTCAAAAAACTAATGGCTTGTGCCGGCCGACATGGAGATTGAAAAGTCGTATTTCTTTTAAAAAAAAGGCGGGTCCCAGCACTTCAAAATAGTAGAACAACCCAATGAACCCCCTTTTTTGGTTGCAGGGCAGAAAGGCCTCCCCCAACCATCGATATGCGATTTTTTCCACCTTTGGGAAATTCCAGCTGCACTGTTGGACCGATGTAGAACAGGAAAGGGCCCCTTTAAAACGTTTTTTGATGATCGAGGCGGACGGAGTATCCCCTGGAACTTTGATGTCACCCAGTGGCAGCTCACCCCTGCTGTTTGATTGGGCCCATTCGAAGGGCGGTTATTTGTCAGTCCCCGGACTACGGGTGAAAAACGTATTCCATGCTTCATGTCCTGGAAAGATGTGAAAAATCTGTCTGGGCAGGGGACGGAGATGTGGCGACTACATCTCGCGGCCACATGAGTCCGGGGGGGGACTGAATGGAGGAGGAGGAGGAGGAGGAACATTGGAGCAGAAGCATTGTTGGTGAAATGAGGGGAAATTTTCTACCCAGGTGACAAGAGAGGAGGAGCAGGGCAGCTGGAGGAGGTAGATAGAGATGAGGAAGACGAGGCAGATGACCCACAACCCACTTGGCAGTATACAGGGGAGATGGAGGCAGGGACCCCTTTGGAGTCACTTGTGCAGATGGCCCGCAGCTGCTGATTTGCCTGGCTAGTGACAGCCAAATAGTCAACACCGGCAGAGGGATGACTTCTGGCTCTCACCCTATTGGACCCTCGCTACTGGCCCAAAAATTTGGGAGCCTTTTTTCCCAGCTGTGAGAGGGAGGACAAACTCAAATACTAACGGAAATCCTCCGTAGTCAGTTGGCCGCTCCCTATGTGCGGCATCGTCCCTTCTCTGACAGGCTGAACGGGGGGTTCTCCAGCGCTCACGTACTACTCCCGGGCGGCTGCTGGGGAAGGTGGGGGGGGGGGGGGGGGGTGGAGCAGTACAAGCTCCATCAGCCGCAACCTAAGTCTGGAGACACTGATGAGAAGCTTCCTTCATCCACCTAGTGAGGAGGGCAGACACAACCAGCAGCAGCAGGACCTGGAGCAGTCCCTGAACCAACAGGTGGTGGCCTACTTGGACAGCACTCTGCCACCCCAGTTAGAAGATCCGCGGGAATACCGGGCAGCCAAACGTGATGTGTGGCCGCAACTTGCCGAGTTTGCAGTGGAGAACCTGTCTGCCCGGCGAGTAGTGTGGCATTTAGAGCGGGTGTTCAGTGCGGCGGGGGCCATCATTACCCAAGGGGAACCCGCTTGTCCACGGGAAATGTGGAATGACTGACCCTTTGTCAAGATGAATCAGGGTTTGGATCAGCCAGGATTTCCATACACCAATGCCTTAGGCGTCAGATTACATCAGCCATGACGCCTCACCAAAAATTTGGAGAAATTTGAGTTGGATTCAAACTACCTCCCCTCAGCCACTATTCTGATGCCGCCACCCGTCTGATGCCAGACATCTGCTGACAGTTTCTCCATCTGCCACCAACCATCTTTACCAGGGACTGGTATTGCCACCCACCTCCACACTCAGTCATTGTGCCACTCTATGACCTCGTGCTGCTGCTGCTGTTGTTGCTGCTGCGGTCACCTCCACACCCTGTCATTGTGCCACTCTCTGACCTCATGCTCTGCTTTGTGTTGTTGCTGTGGTCCCTCCACACCTTATTGTGCACTCTGTGGCCTACTCCTGTTTTGCCCCCCTCAGAATGTCATTGTGCCACTCTGTTGACCTCATCTGCTGCTGTGTGTGTGTGCCCTCCCACATCTGCCATTGTGCCACTGTCTGACCTCATGCTGCTGCTGTGGCTGCTGCCGTGACCTACCACACTCTGTCATTTGTGCCACTGTCTGACCTCATGCTGCTGCCGTGCCCTCCACACTAGTGTTATTGTGCCACTCTGTGGCCTACTCCTGTTTTTGCCACCTCCAGAATGTCATTGTGCCACTCTCTGACCTCATGCTGCTGTGGCTGCTGCCGTCACCTTACACTCTATCACTGTGCCACTCTGTGGCCTACTGATGTTGCCACCTGAGCCCTCAGCTTGTTTTTTCCAGCTGTCGCTGCCATGACTTTATCAGGCTACAATCCCGCTTCAGTTTTTTTGGTCAGTTTTGCCCTCTTAGGTGCACAGGGAATTTTATAGTGAAGCGATTCTAAGAGCCTCGGCAGTCATCTGCGTGTCATACTAAAACACAACATTGTATGAAGACCAAACCAAGCTCCCTCTGCATATTTAAGCATGGAACAACGTTCTACAGCACTGTGCAGCCTGGAAATAGCTGTTTTTTAACGCGATTCTTCCCGAAGATATTCGGACCGAAACTAATTTTGTCGGAAAATTCGAAGTCGGCGAATCGAATTTTTGAGAAATGCGCCCATCTCTAATTAGGATATTCATATATGCTTATACATTATAATCTGTTTCAGTTTGACACAGGCAGCGATCAGGGCAGCACACAGTCTGCCCAGATCACTGGCTTGTTACACAAACAGCCCTGGCGCTACGTTAGGTTCCAAGGGCTGCCTGTGAAGACGTTCCCTGTGCTCTGCTGGGTCACCAGGAATCCTGATCACCCGACAGAGCAGGGGAAAACCCTTTGATTATGCCGCAGACACTGACCATGGCAATCAAAGGTTTAGGGTATGTCACACGACGTAATTGCGGGGCGCATTTCACGGTGTATTTGTGCTTTAATATGTGGCGAAATGTGCGCTGCAATTGCGGTAATTCATCGTTTCTCATGGAAAAACTTTTGCATTACGCCTCGTCCCCCGGGCGTACAATACAATCATATCATATGGCCGGGGGAGAGAAGGGACTTTGCCAATTGTTCGCGCCGCGCTCCTTCCCCCGTGCTTTGGAATTACGCGCTGATCTGAGTATGCTTCCAAAAACACCTGACGTATTGCAAGCTGTACAGGACGCCCCAATACGCCGGGGTGAACATACCCTTAGGCACTGGGAGCTTCTCAGCGCTGCAGAGGAAATGTACAGCACGTTGTAGCACAGCTGTGGCGCTAGAAGCTGCAAATCCCAAAAGACGCGGCTGCAGACGAATGACCTGAAATACCCACCGTCAAAATTAACTGCTTATGCCGCGTTTTAATTTGTTGTGTTTAATTAGGTCAATTCTATGTTTTCAAAGGGGTTGTCTCAGTACAAAGATTGGCTTTTAATATGCAGGGAACATTAAATAAAGACTTTTACCAAGCACATTGCTCTTTTGTACTTACTTTGGTCTGGAGAGCTGGGAGTGACGGCCCCAGGACCAGGATATGACAATCACCGCTCTAAAAAAACCCACAGCTAAACCAAGAAGAGTGAGGAAGTATGAATCTGAAGCTGCCTTTGGCTCTGTGAAACCCTCTGATGACATAACCCCTTTTTAAGAGGAACATATGGAAAAATGGTAGAAAAAACATGTAGTGTCTGATGTTTTTTATGATAGGCTTCTCTAAAAGCCTTAAAAACACTGAGGGAAAAAAACATAGTAAAAATGTGCTAATTTATGAACCCGTTCTACTGCAGGTCATTAATCAGGCGCATTTCTAGCACATAAACGTCAATTCTGGCTAAGGTAAACCCCTTTGAAAGTGGTTTACCTGTTCTAGCAGTAATGCACCCAGAATTGCCATAGCGAAGCTATAAATCTATAGCTTCGTTCCGTTCTAGTGCGCCTCCAGAACGCCCCCGAAATCAGGTGCATTACAAAGTTCCGTGGGCGCTCTGTAATGCTCAAAAAGAAAAAAGTCAGCTCACCTGTATGTTGCAGCAGGGCTGTATTTATAGGTCATGCTGCCCTGGCACTAAACCCGAATCGCCCCCATTAACATTTTGGATTACCACGCCCCTTTCACATCATGTCACACCCCTTTACAAAAGCCACGCCCACTACAACCATGTAACAGCTCTAGAAGAAAGCTAATTGAAGGGTATTAGATGTTAGGTAGTCAGGGCCCCCTTTAGATGTTAGGTAGCCAGGGCATCATTTAGATGTAAGGTAGCCGGGCCCCCTTTAGATATTTGCTAAAAGGGGCACCTTTATTTGTTAGGTAGCCAGGGCCCCCTTTAGATATTTGGTAGCGAGTGCCCGCTTTACATATTTGGTAGCCAGGGTCCTTTAGATGGGTTTGGTAGCCAGAGCCCCCTTTAGATATCTGCTAGCAGGGATCCCTTAGATATTTGGTAGCCAGGGCCCCCCTTTAGATATTTGGTAGCAGGGCCCACTTTAGATGTTAGTTAGCCAGGGCCCCCTGTAGATATTTGTTAGCCAGGGCCCCCTTTAGTTATTTGTTAGCCAGGGCCCCCTTTAGATGTTAGGTAGCCAGGGCCCCCTTTAGATGTTAGGTAGCCTGGGCCCCCTTAACTTGTTAGGTAGTCAGGGCCCCCTTTAGATGTTAGGTAGTCAGGGCCGCTTTTAGATGTTAGGTAGCCAGGGCCCCCTTTAGATGTTAGGTAGCAGAGCCCCCTTTAGATGTTAGGTAGTCAGGGCCCCCTTTAGATGTTAGGTAGACAGGGCCACATGTAGATGTTAGGTTTGCCGGGAACCTTTAGATGTTAGGTAAGCAGGGCCCCTTTAGATGTTCGGTAGCGGTCCCTTTAGATGTTAGGTAGTCAGGGCCCCTTTAGATGGGTTTGGTAGTCAGGGCCCCCTGTAGATATTAGTTAGCCAGGGCCCCTTTAGATGTTAGGTAGCAGAGCCCCCTTTAGATGTTAGGTAGCAGGGCCCCATTTAGATGTTAGGTAGTCAGGGCCTCCTTTAGATGTTAGGTAGCCGGGAACCCTTTAGATGTTAGGTAGTCAGGGCCCCCTTTAGATGTTAGGTAGCCAGGGCCCCCTTTAGATGTTAGGTAGCAGAGTCCCCTTTAGATGTTAGGTAGTCACGGCCCCCTTTAGATGTTAGGTAGCCGGGAACCTTTTAGATGTTAGGTAGTCAGGGCCCTCTTTAGATATAAGGTAGCCAGGGCCCCCTTTAGATCTTAGGTAGTCACGGCCGCCTTTAGATGTTAGGTAGCCAGGGCCCCCTTTAGATGTTAGGTAGCAGGGTCCCCTTTAGATGTTAGGTAGTCAGGGCCCCCTTTAGATGTTAGGTAGTCAGGGCCCCCTTTTGATGTTAGGTAGCCGGGAACCCTTTAGATGTTAGGTAGTCAGGGCCCCCCTTTTGATGTTAGATAGCCAGGGCCCCCTTTGATGTTAGGTAGCAGGTCCCTTTAGATGTTAGGTAGCAGGCCCCTTTAGATATTAGGTAGCCGGGTCCCCTTTAGATGCTAGGTAGTCATGGTCCCCTTTAGATGTTAGGGAGTCAGGGTCCCCTTTAGATATTTGTTCGCCAGGGCCGCCTTTAGATGTTAGGTTGCAGAGCCCCCTTTAGATATTAGGTAGCAGGTCCCCCTTTAGATGTTAGGTAGTCAGGGCCCCCTTTAGATGTTAGGTAGCCAGGGCCCCCTTTAGATGTTAGGTAGCAGAGTCCCCTTTAGATGTTAGGTAGTCAGGGCCCCCTTTTGATGTTAGGTAGCCGGGAACCCTTTAGATGTTAGGTAGCCAGGGCCCCCTTTAGATGTTAGATAGCCAGGGCCCCCTTTAGATGTTAGGTAGCAGAGTCCCCTTTAGATGTTAGGTAGTCACGGCCCCCTTTAGATATTTGGTAGCCGGGAACCCTTTAGATGTTAGGTGTCTGGGCCCCCTTAAAATGTTAGGTAATCAGGTTTGCCTTTAGATGTTTGGTGCCAGGGCCGCCTTTAGATGGTAGGTAGCAGGGCCCCTTTTGATGTTAGGTAGTCAGGGCCCCTTTGGGTGTTTGGTAGTAGGGCCCTTTAGATGTTAGGTAGCAGGGCCCCCCTTTGATGTTAGGTATGCAGAGTCCCCTTTAGATGTTAGGTTAGTTCAGGGCCCCCTTTAGGTGTTAGGTGCAGAGTCCCTTTAGATGTTTAGGTAGTCAGGGCCCCTTTAATGTTGGTAGGGGGCCCCCTTTTGATGTTAGGTAGCCAGGGCCCCCTTTAGATGTTAGGTAGCAGAGTCCCCTTTAGATGTTAGGTAGTCAGGGCCCCCTTTAGATGTTAGGTAGCAGGGCCCCCTTTAGATGTTAGGTAGTCAGGGCCCCCTTTAGATGTTAGGTAGTCAGGGTCCCCTTTAGATGTTAGGTAGTCAGGGCCTCCTTTAGATGTTAGGAAGCCAGGGCCCCCTTTAGATGTTAGGTAGTCAGAGCCCCCTTTAGATATTTGATAGCCATGGCCCCCTTTAGATGTTAGGTAGCAGGGCCCCCTTTAGATGTTAGGTAGTCAGGGCCCCCTTTAGATGTTAGGTAGTCAGGGTCCCCTTTAGATGTTAAGTAGTCAGGGTCCCCTTTAGATGTTAGGTAGCAGGGGCGCCTCACCATTCCTATTACCCCCCTCTCATTACCCTCATGCCCTCCCCCTCACCATTCCTAAGACATTCCCCCCAATTTCCCCCCCCGTGCCCTCCGATTCACTTACCTGTCCTGGGGAGCGGGAGGCCTCGATCTTCTTCTCTTTGGCGCCGTCCATGCGCTGCTGAGAGGAGTGGGAGGGACAGCGCTGCTCCTCTCTCTCTCCCTAGTCGGCAGTCTTCTGCTCTTCAGTGGTGGGCGCGCGCTGTTAGAGAGAACGAGAGGGGCAGCGCTGCCCCTCTCCTTTCCCTGCAGCACACCGCGCCACTGAAGAGACAGGCAGCATCGGCATAGGCATAGGCTTGCTGATGCTGTCTGTTATAATCCGGGAGCGGCGGAAGAGAGAAGCAATATGTCCCTACCGGCGCCCCGTTGTCCGCTGCTGATCTCTGCAAAAAACATTGAAATGGTGATGCGGGACGAACGCCGCTGCCACCAATGGTAAAGTCACTCGCAGCCACAACCTCTGACACCACTCCCCTCCCCCCCACCGTTCCGACCTCGGGGGAGGTGTCGGGTGCTCAGAGGGAAGCAGTTAAAAAATAAAATAATTTAAACTCCTGCTGCCGTGTCGCCCCCCCTAACAGGTGCCGCCCTAGGCACGTGCATACGGGTGCCTAGTGGGAAATACGGCCCTGTGTTGCAGGATGGTAAATTAACATCCTGATTGCACGTCCCCTGCTCCAGCGGCATGTGCAGTACAATTCTGAAAAGGTTTGATTGGGATAGTGAACAAAGGGTGACAGAATTAAAAATACAAAAGCTAATTTATTAGTATCCGTAGATACATTAAAAAAGTAAAAAGAGGCAAGGTGGAAAAAGCGTATGCCGAGACAACATACTCGCTGACGCGTTTCTGGCACTACGTACCCTTAGCCATGGCAAGATTAATTGCAAAACTCTTCACGTTAAATACATGCATTAATCAAGTAAAATCATCAACTTACCTGTGTGGTTCAAATGCAGCATAAAGAGAACGCTACAATAATAGATGCGCTAAGGTAACATCATATCACATGATCGGAACTATGTCACAAAATTGCGAGTCTGCGCAATAAGAAAAAATAATCCAAACCTGGCACTGGTATATACAAACATGCACGCAGTACAGGTCTCTAGCACCCAAGAACGCACTAAGATGATAATCGAAGCGTACAAGCTGCGTTCAGACCACACAAGCAATAAAAACAAGGAAGAGCATAACAATGCCAATTAAGTATAATGTATATAACAATGCATTATGGAAAAAGCATAAAAAAATACAACTCTAATAATGAAACATGATTTCTTTCCTAAAATTTAAACCATTGGGGTAGGTGGTTTTGTGAGTGATAATCCACAGTGCTTCCCTATCACAGAGTATCTGTTCCTAATTGCCCCTCCCCTCCCCATGCCGGTCTAAAGATTTTCTCAATACCGAACACCTGTAAGGAATTACTGTTTGAATGGTGGTGTTCAATAACATGTTTTGCTACATTAGATTTAATATGTGAAGAGTATTAAATCTAACATATTAAATCTAATGTAGCAAAACATGTTATTGAACACCACCATTCAAACAGTAATTCCTTACAGGTGTTCGGTATTGAGAAAATTTTTAGACCGGCATGGGGAGGGGAGGGGCAATTAGGAACAGATACTCTGTGATAGGGAAAGCACTGGGATTATCACTCACAAAACCACCTACCCCAATGGTTTAAATTTTAGGAAAGAAACCATGTTTCATTATTAGAGTTGTATTTATTTATGCTTTTTCCATTATGCATTGTTATATACATTATACTTTAATGGCATTGTCATGCTCTTCCTTGTTTTTATTGCTTGTGTGGTCTGAACGCAGCTTGTAGGTTTTGATTATCATCTTAGTGCGTTCTTGGGTGCTAGAGACCTGCACTGTGTGCATGTTTGTATATGCCAGGTTTGGATTATTTTTCCTTATTGCGCAGACTCGCAATTTTGTGACATAGTTCTGGTCATGTGATATGATGTTACCTTAGCGCGTCTATTGTTGTAGAGTTCTCTATATGCTGCGTTCGAACCACACAGGTGAGTTGATAATTTTACTTGATTAATGTATGTATTTAACATGAGGAGTTTTTCAATTAATCTTGCCATGACTAAGGGTACGTAGTCCCAGAAATGCGTCAGCGAGTATGTTGTCTTGGCATTCACTTTTTCCACTTTGCCTCTCTTCACTTTTTTAATGTATCTACGGATACTAATAAATTAGCTTTTGGATTTTTATTGTATCTGTCACCCTTTGTTCATGTCACAATCAAACCTTTTTCAGAATTTCTCTGTAATGCGCCTAATACTGGTGTACGGGAGGCTTTTAACTATTGCGAACGGGGCTGTGCCTGATGTTGAGCTTAAAATACGCCAGACTTCTGGCGCAGCCCCATTCATACATGTCGTCCTAAAACAACCTAAAAAGTCATGTTATATTTGAGACACGCTTCTAATCTAAACTGTTTTTTTTTCATGTATTTTAAAACATAAGAAAAAAAACCTGAGGGGATTAACTAATACTATCTAACAGTTAGACAATGTAAATTAGGCTAGACAGTCTAAGAATGGGCAACATTTATTACAGTGGTTCTTGCTGTTGATAAATTTACCACATCTTTGGACGCTGCTGTCGAACCTTACCCCATCTATTAGTTGGCTTAGGTAATGCCAATAAATATGCCAACATTTCGACTCAATGTAGCACCACAAGTCATGCCATTTTCCTACTACTATGTGGTATAAAGCATGTATGCCATTTTGTGGTGCAAATTGTCACATTTGCATTACTAAATATGCTCAGTCAGTCATAACCTGAAAACCACTGGTAAAGTATGTAACATTCATTAACTCATGACAATGGCACCCTGTCAAGGGGTTGGATAAATTAGACAGTCAGTTCTTGAAGTTTATTTGTTGGAAACAGTAAAAATGGGCAAGTAAATAGTGGGTTGCAAAAGTAATCATGCCCATTGAACTGTTCCATATTTTTAAACATTACAGCCACAAACTTAAATGTATTTTATTGATATTTTATGTGATTGACAACACAAAGTAGCAAGTATTTTTGAAGTATAAAGAAAATGGTACCTCTCATCTGACCAGAGCACCTTCTACCACATGCTTGCTTCGTCTGTTGCGTTACCGTATCGGTAAAAAGACAGCACCATTAGAAATATAAAACTTGTGTCTTTATTGAGTCTCAAGTTTTATACTTCTAATGGTGTTGGGTTTTTACCGATACGGTAACACAACAGATTGTTTAACCGGTGGCCTCTTGGGACTGACCGTGCACCAGCGCATTCATTTAACAAACAGGTGAGCTGGCTACATTACGAAACTTTTTCTGTGAATGCCTGCTTTGTTCCCTATATACCTTTTTGCAAACTGCAATCAGGACTTCTTATGGCTTACTTTCAAAAAGGGATTTCTTCTTGCCACTCTTCCATATAAGGCCAGATTTGTGGAGCACATGACTAATAGTTGTCCTGTGGATGGATTCTCCTGCCTGAGCTGTGGATCTCTGCGGCTCCTCCAGAGTGACCCTTGGGCCTCTTCGCTACTTCTCTAATTAGTGCTCTTCTTTTCTGGGCTGTCCGTTTTGATGGACAGCCATTTCTTGGTAGGTCAGCGGTTGTGTCATACTCCTTCCATTTGTGAAACAGTGCTCCGTGAGATGTTCAGAGCTTGATTCTAAAACCTAAGAATGGAAAGACACTTTGCCACAACTATATCCCTGAGCTGCCTGCTGTGTTCTTTGGTTTTCCTGATGCTATTTATTGACTTATATCATAAAACAAACTTCTGAGGCCTTGACAAAAATGTTGTAGTTATAATGAAAATAAATTACATACAGATGTACCCTATTTACTAATTAGGTGAATTCTAAAGACAGTTGGTCACACTAGATTTTATTTATTGGTATCAGTGTACAGGGGGCTGAATACTTATGCACACACACATCAGTTTTTAAAATTTCAAAAATTTGGAAAAGCACATATTATATCCTTTACACTTCACAGATACTTGCTACTTTGTGTTGCTCTATCACATTAATATTAATAAAATACATTAAAGTTTGTTGCTGTTTAAAAACGAGGAACAGTTCAAGGGGTATGAACACTTTTGCAACCTGCTGTAACTCCAACAATAGCTAGAACTGGGACTGGCAACTTGCAAATGGAAACTCACTAGCAGAATTGCCTCAGCACATGGCAGACCCTTCTTATAACTTTGAACCTGCACCCCCTCCCTCTCTCACACTGGTTGGTGGCAGGCCCTAACATGTTTTCTGTCTTAAAGCACCGCTTGCCCTCTAGAGTCAGTTCACCCCTTAACACCCCATATATACACAATGTTAACATTTTAAATACATTTAAGATCACTGTTCGTAGGGAGTGCTCCTACCCCCTATAAGGATTACTTTCCATCTGGCTATAGTTGGGAGTGCCCTACAGATTATTGCCGCTTAAAGGTAAAAGAAATGAGACTAACCAAGGGTCCCGAAAAAATTCCCTTCAATGTAAAGTTCTACAGTCACACATCTACTTATAAAAGAGAGAGCGCTTTATACTTAAAGGGTTTTTATCATTTCATTAAATGGTCTTCAGAATAAGGGGACAGTGAAAACAAGCAACTTTGCAATCGGATGTCATTAGCAAAGCTGTCTTGTATTCAGAGTATTCCTTATCTTGTGTTTTTGTTTACACTGATGTCCAGTCCTGGTTGAATCCCTTGCATTTCACTAGCTGAGAGCTCATTTACATTCTGTACAGCCCCCGGTCGAATTCACGGAGCTGTGTCTCTCACTCAGAGTAAGGGACCGTCACATTTTAACTTTATACAGGCAGAAGAAACAGAATTACACTGAGGGGCTTACACAATCAGGAAATAGCACAATTTGTGTCGATCCCTGCCTGACTCAGAGTTAAGGGCCGTAGCATTTTCTCTCTCCACACCCAGCAGAAACAGACTGCAACAGATTCTACAATGAGAAAACATAACAGTTTTGTCCCGGTGCCTAACTCTCTTGCATAGAAGCGAGATCTGTGCCGTTCATAGAGCATCTCCAGCTGTGAGGGGAGAAGAGTTCAGTTGCTCAGTCTAGATTGAATGCAGCCTGTGGTATGTATACAGCTCTTACAAAATAAGACTGCAGGGAGAGACACAGTGACATGTGGACTCAAAGAGGGGGGGGGGGGGAGTCTTGGGAGCCAGCATGCACAGTGAAGGGGGGGATGATGTCACCCAGCTGGGAGGTGAAGAAACGCCCCTGCATCTCCAGAGTTGAGAAGCTGAGAGCAGTGTGAATCAGCCGAACTAAGGAAGCGATACATCCCCTTTAAGGCAGGATTTACACATGAGATTTTTATGCTGCTTATTTAGGAATGTTTTATGCAATTTGTATCGTGAATATAAAAGATAGGAGATGTTTTCGTCTTTCCTTTACACTTTTTTGGATCCAGTCTTGACTTTGAGTTTAAAAGAAAAAAAAGCTTTATCAAAAACTGGATACATGAATCTAGCTTAATTGTCAACTACATGATAAAGCCAAAAGTATGTGGACTCCTATCACACCTATGTGAGCTTATTGGATCATACATCATAATATGATGTTAATATGAATCTCGACCCTGTTTTGTAGCTATCACAGCCAACACTCTCCAGGGACAGCTGTTGACAAGATTTTGGAGTGTGTTTGTCAGAATTTGTGCTCATTTAGCCCTCAACCAACTCAGCTGCCCAGCGTGGACTGAAAGCCTATCTGAGAGTTGGGCAGAAGAGTAACAGTGAAGGGACACTTTAACTGTTCTCAGAAACAATGTTGAAACTGGCATGAATATAGCTAAAAGCAGGGGTGTAACCAGTGAAGGCTGGACCTCTCAATAATACAGGCTGAGCCCAATAGAAAAACCATAACAAATCATGAACATTTACCAGAGAACCTCTGAAAAATAGTCATAGAGTTCCTGAATAATATAAGGAGCAAATACCTCACCATAGATATCACCATCATACTGCTACCAAAAAAATTCCACTCTACCAAGGCCAAACCAATAATGCTACTAAATAAGGGCCCAATGATACCTCCAGAATACAACCACAAATTACCACCACATAATGATTACCTAATACTAGTATACAAAGATCAATGTTATTGTCCTACAGTGCCAATATAGTGGTAGATACCAGTTTACACAGGCGCTCTGCAGACATTAGTTAATACACTGTAGTTACATTCAGTGACTCACAGGTTATATCTTCTCTGATGAGTTGTTCACTTTCCTTTTTCTTTTCACAATGGTAGTTGGCGAGGGGCAGGTGATAAGGTAACGTTATAATCTGAAGCAGTAAAGGGATTTAGAGGTACTTTCCTGATGGTTGCTGAAGTAGGTTAATTTTGTTTGGTTTTCAATTAAATAAATTCAAAACTCTGTTCTTATTAATTTTCTGATAGTTCTTTATTGGGGTCAGCGCATTTCTGTTACCAAGTCCCTTTTTTCTTTCACTGCTTTTGTTGTATAAAACAGTCCTGACTAACCAACATCTTTAAAGGGGGTTTTCAAGACTTTTAAAATACCTACCTGCTGCTATAAAACCTCCCTGTCATTATCCGTGCCGCGTATACGGCGGAAAGAAGTGACATGTCACTTATTTCCACCGGCGTTTAATACGTGGCGGTGAAGACGGCTCTCAAAGAGCGCTATGATTACCGTAATGACGGGACGTATTTCGGGGCGCATTGCAGCGCAATTATGCCCCGAAATACGCCCCTCCCATAAAAGGTGTTTTCAAAACAATTTTTTTTATCTAACCCTAAACTTTTAAGCGTTATATTTATAATGGATGGTGTGCTGTATGTTCATTATAGGGCAACATGTATGTAGGGGGCTGCACCAATATTCTGGTGTCCTTTCAGCCCAAAAACTGCCAAAGCCCTATTCTCTCGATGTATGAGCAGGTGCACTCCAAAATTAGGTGCATTATGCGGAGCCTGTGGCACTTTGTAATGCACCCAAGATGTGGGGGCATTCTGGAGGCGCGTTCAGGGGCATTACTAGGGTTCTATAACTTCTGGGGCCCGGGCCCTTTGTGTTAAGTTTTGCTCAGTAGGGGTGTGTTCACACAGCATTTTTCAAGCCACATTGTGAACTGCGGCATGTGTTTTTACAGAGAAAAAAACTTATGTTCCTGTCACAAATTTTAAACGTATAGATCCTGTCCATCACCTGTACAATGAAAATCAGGGCTGACAAATTTACTTTTTCAAATGCACTCACCTATGTATGCCAGTGCAATACCTTATAGATAATAGTCACCAAATAATACACCAGTACATGGAGCAAATATACCATACGAACGATTGTTACTAAAAAAAACTCCTACAAAACCAAGACCCAAAACCATTACTACTCAAATAATACTGCCAGACCATGACAATACGCGACCACCACATGTGACTATTAGTTGATCACAGGATCTGAAGACGTATATTACCACCATACAGTAACCATATAGTGGTAGATACTACTTGTATGTAGGCGCTCTGCAGAAATATAAGTGATTACACTGCAGTTACATTTAGTGACTCACAGGAGTCGTCTTTTCTGATCAGAGTCGTTCACTTTCCCTTCTCTTCTCCATCCGCCCCAGACCATGACTTCTTCCGGCCATGACTCATCTCTGCAGAATTTACCACACAAACATTTTAGAATCCTCACTTTTCCAGCACATATCTACTTACCTACCTACTGGGGGATTTATATAACTCCCTCCCTAATGGGGCTATACAGGAAAGCATGGTGACGCCCCATCCCCACAGCAACCTGCTTTCCAATGATAGAAAAGTCAGTTGCCTGCTGTGGGGGATGGAGAGTCACCCATCGTTCCTTTATAGGCCCCCATTAGGTAGGTTTATAGACACCCTCCCAGTAGGTAGGTATATAGGTCTCCTCAGTTGGTAGGTATATGTTATATTTTCCCCAGTAGGTAGGTATATCATTTATATGTCCCTCAGTAGGTAGATATATAGGTAATAGGGTCCCCCAGTATATAAATACATAGGTAATAGGGCCCCCAGTCTGTAGATAGGTAATAGGTTCCCCCCAGCAGGAGTATATATAATAGGGTCCACCCAGGGGCGTAACTACCGGGGTAGCAGTTGCTCCGGGGCCCGGTGGCTTAGGGGAGCCCGCGGCCCCGGGGCAGCTGCTATCATGTCCGCTACCCTGATAATGCCGCTCCTGGGCCTGCCGGCAGTGAACATAACAGTTCACTGAGGCGGGTGCAGAGCTGAGGGGCCGGTCTGTGAAGCAAGGGTGGGGGGGGGGGCTTCTCTTAATATCGTCCGTGCACGTGCAGTACAAAGTGATGGCCCCCCCCATACAATTAAGATGAATGGTGGAACAGGGAGAGCTGTGCGTACCTAACTGGCAGGCGGCGCGATGCGAGTGACGTCATTGCGACGCCTGCCGAACTTCCGGGCCTCGGCCCCAAGCCTAACGCAGCAGGCTTGGGGCTGGAAGGAGACGGAGACGCCGGGCGAGCGCGGCCCGGTAAGTAATAAGCTATGGGGGAGGGGGGACTATACCTAAAAAGGGGCCCTATTACTGTGGGGGGGGGGGAAACTATACCTACAGGGGGCCCTGATACTGGGGGGGGGGAAACTATACCTACAGGGGGGCACTATTACTGGGGGGGGGGGGGGAACTATACCTACAGGGGGCACTATTATGGGGGGGGAAACTATGCCTACAAAGGGGCCCTATTAACTGTGGGGGGGGGGGTTATGCCTACAAGGGGGCCCTATTAACTGTGGGGAGGTCTATACCTACAGGGGGCCCTATTACTGGGGGGGGAAACTATACCTACAGGGGGCCCTATTACTGGGGGGGGAACTATACCTACAGGGGGCCCTATTACTGGGGGGGGGAACTATACCTACAGGGGGCCCTATTACTGGGGGGGGGGGAAACTATACCTACAGGGGGCCCTATTACTGGGGGGGGAACTATACCTACAGGGGGCCCTATTACTGGGGGGGGGACTATACCTACAGGGGGCCCTATTACTGGGGGGGGGACTATACCTACAGGGGGCCCTATTACTGGGGGGGACTATACCTACAGGGGGCCCTATTACTGGGGTGGAACTATACCTACAGGGGGCCCTATTACTGGGGGGGAAACTATACCTACAGGGGCCCTATTACTGGGGGGGGGAAACTATACCTACAGGGGGCCCTATTACGGGGGGGGGAACTATACCTACAGGGGGCCCTATTACTGGGGGGGGGGAAACTATACCTACAGGGGGCCCTATTACTGGGGGGAGGAACTATACCTACAGGGGGCCCTATTACTGGGGGAGGGAACTATACCTACAGGGGGCACTATTAACTGTGGGGGGGGGACTATGCCTACAGAGGGGCCCTATTACTGGGGGGGGACTATGCCTACAGGGGGCCCTATTAACTGTGGGGGGAACTATGCCTACAGTTGGCCCTATTAACTGGGGGGGGGGAAACTACACCGACAGGAGGGCCCTATTAACTGTGGGGGGGGGAACTATGCCTACAGGGGGCCCTATTAACTGTGGGGGGGGACTATGCCTACAGGGGGCCCTAATAACTAGAGAGGGGGGGACTATGCCTACAGGGGACCCTAATAAATAGAGGGGGGGAACTATGCCTACAGGGGGCTCTCATGACTGGGGGGAACTCTTGGCCTATAGGGGGGTCCTAATCGATGGGGGGGACTATTCTGCATACAAGGGGGCCCTAATCTAGGGGGGGGGACTATTCTGCCTACAAGGGGGCCCTAATCTACGGGTGGACTTTGAGGGCAATCTGGGGGAATTCTGCCTACAAGGGGGCTCTAATCTAGGGGGACTATTCTGCCTACAGGGGGCCCTAATCTACGGGGGGGGGGACTATTCTGCCTACAAGGGGGCCCTAATCTACGGGGGGGGGACTATTCTGCCTATAAGGGGGCCCTAATCTACGGGGGGGACTATTCTGCCTATAAGGGGGCCCTAATCTACAGGGGGGACTGTTCTGCCTATAAGGGGGCCCTAATCTACAGAAAGCCCTATTATACATACAGGGGTGGCCTAAGCTACAGGGGGCCCCCATTCTATCTACATGGGAACCCTAAGCTACTGCCCGGGGGCCCGAAGCTGCCTACGTCTCCCCTAGCTACTGCCCGGTGGGTGCCAAGCTACCTGGCTACCGCCCGGGGGCCCCGTTGTACCTACATACCGACTGGGGGTGCCCCATAATTACCAGGGAGTAATTCTTACCATTTGGGCCATTATAAATGGAGAGTTTGTACATGAGGGGAGGGGGCACTCAGTTGGGAAAATGATAAAAAAAAAGTGAGGAGTCTCAGGTGTTTGTGTTGTAAATTCTACAAGGAAGAGTGGTGGACGGAAGTCATCATGGAGGTCTGGACCGAATAGAGAAGAAAAGGGAAAGTGAACGACTCCTCAGACAACACGTCGCCTGTGAGGCCCTAAATGTAAGTAAACTATTTGCAAAGCACCTGTGTACCTGGTATCTACCACTATATGGTCACTGTATGGTGGTTATATACAGTCTGCAGAGCCTGTGTACACTGGTGTCTACCACTATATGGTCACTGTATGGTGGTTATATACAGTCTGCAGAGCCTGTGTACACTGGTGTCTACCACTATATGGTCACTGTATGGTGGTTATATACAGTCTGCAGAGCCTGTGTACACTGGTATATACCACTATATGGTCACTCTATGGCGGTACTATTGGTCTTTGTGTACTGATCAGTAATAGTCTAGGGGTATTATTCAGTCACTTTGTGGTCATGTTCTGGCGGTATAATCAGGTTCCTATGTAATAGGGTTATTGGTAATATTGGTTTTGGTATAGTGAATTTGTTTGGTAGCAGTATGATGGTGATATGTATGGTGATGTATGTACCCCTTGTATTATCTAACAGCATGTCCTGGTAATTGTTCGTGATCAGGGAGGTGGGCAAGGGTGTGGGGGGTGGGGGGGTGGGGGTAGGGGCCCCATCCAAAAGTTCGCTATGGGGCCCAGGCTTCTCTAGTT
Source organism: Phyllomedusa bahiana (assembly GCA_025379985.1). Lineage (NCBI taxonomy): Eukaryota > Metazoa > Chordata > Amphibia > Anura > Hylidae > Phyllomedusa > Phyllomedusa bahiana. The sequence goes on from JAODAL010031695.1 coordinate 18,457, forward strand.
ACGCCCCTGGGTCCACCACTAGGAATATAGATAGTAGGGTCCCCAAGTCTGTAGATAGGTAATAGGGTCCCCCAGTAGGTATATAGGTAATAAGGCCCCCAGTCTGTAGATAGGTAATAGGGTCCCCCATTAAGCATACAGATAATAGGAACCCCCCCCAAGTTAAAAGATGAAAAAGGGTTTCCCCCAAATTAAAAGGAAAAAACAGGGCCCCCCAAAATGTAGGTAAAAATGGCCCCGGCATGTATAGGTAGTTATTAGGGCCCCCAATAAATATATAATTTTATATAAAATATATATAAATAAAATATAAATATCAAAATAAATATATAAAAAAATTATATATACCCAAAAATCATTTATTTATATTTGGGAATATATATTTTAATATATATAATTTTTTATAAATTTTGGGGAATAAAGGGCCCCAATTTTTATAGATGGCTAGCTGTTTTTGGGTCCCCCGTATATAGATAGTTAGGTATTAAGGGGCCCCCCCGTATTAGATAGCTTTGTATGAAAGGCCCCAAAATTTTAAAAAATAGCTAGGTATGAGCACCCCTGGATATAGAAATCAGGTAGAGTCTCCCCCTAAAAGAAACTTTGGTAAAATTTGCACCCCCAGTAATGATACATTTTTGAAAGGCCCCCCCCCCGTAAAAGAAAACTAGGGATAAGGATCTACAGTATATAGATAGCTTTGGTATTAGCACCCCCCATTATAAAATAGCAAAGGGATAAAAGGGCCCACAGTATATAGATATATTTTTGAGGGTCCCCAGTATATAGGGGCTGGGATTTGGCTCCTCAGTAAATAGATAGCTAGGGATTAGGCTCCCCAGAAAATAGATAGCTAGGTAAGAGGGCCCCCAGTAAAAAAGATAGCTTTGGATTAAGGGCCCCCCCGTAAATAGAAAGCTATTATTAACCCCCCATGGTATATAGATGGGTAGGAAATTAGGCCCCCCCAGTATTAAGATAGCTAGGTTTTAGTCCCCCCTTTTTAGATAGAAGGGATTAAAAACTCCCCAGTAAAACAAATAATAGGTATGAGGCTCCCAGGGGTTTTTTAAAAAAATACTAAAGGGATTAGGGCCCCCCAGTAATAAGATAGCTAGGGATTAGGTTGGCCCCCCCGTTATCCTGCTATTTTAAAGGGGTTCCCCCCCCCCGGGGGGTTTGGATTCCTGGTATCGGCCTCCTTAAATTTGGGGAAAAGGGGGGATTTGGCCCCCGGCCAGTTAAGTGTTGTAAAGGGGAAAGGGGTCCCCCCCGGTTATTAAAGATAATGCCCCCCCCCCCCTTATTAGGCCCCACCATAATTTTGTGGGGAGGGGGGTTAAGGCCTCCCGTATTACGGGGCTTTATTTTCCCCCCCGTAATAGGATGGGGAGGAAGGGGGCCCCCCCTGGGAATAATGATTTTTAATTTTTTTTAATTTAGGGCCCCCCAAAGGGAATATGGAAAATCTTAGGAAAAAGGGGCCCCCCCAGAATATTAAAAAGGGCCCAGGAAAAGGGGGGCCCCCCAGGGGAATTGATGGGTAAAGAGTCCCCCCTCAAAGGGGAATGGAAAGATATCCCGGAAAGGGGGCCCCCTCAAAATGGGGTACCCGGAAAAGGGGGCCCCCCGGTAAAAGATGGGGGTAAAGGTAAAAAGGGTCCCCTAACCGTTGTAAATGGGGTACCCGGTAAAGAGGGGCCCCCCCAGATTGATACCGGCCAAAGGGCCCTCCCGGTTTTAAAAAATACCCGAGGAAAAAGGGGGCCCCCGCCCCCCCTCTAAAAGATGGGGTTTTGGTAAAAAGGGGCCACCCCAGATGGGGCCCCCCGGTAAAAAAGGGGGAATTAAATTTTCAAAGGGGGACCTTTTGGGCCAGATGGGGGCGAACCTGGCTCTGGGGGCCCACGGTTAAAAGTGGGGTTTTTGGCTCCCCAGACACACCCTTAAAAAATGGGGAACCTGGCTTTTCCCCCAACCCAAAAAGGGGGAACCGGCCTGGGGGCCCCGGTGAGGGGTTCCGGAACAAGGGGTATTTCTGGGGTCCGGCCCAAAGGGGGCCCCCCTTTAAAAAAACAAACCCCGGGCCAAATTTTTCCCCTGGGTCGGGGGGCCCCACCACAAGGGGAAAACGACCGGAGAAGGGGAAAACCTGGAATTTACTTTCTTGGAACCGCCCCCAAAAAAAAGTTTAAAGGTGGGGGGTTTCCTGGCCCTTTTTAAAGGGCGGGGGCATAACTGGGCCCGTATGAAAAATTTTTTCCCGGGGGTAAGGCCCGGGCCCCCTAACTCCGGTTTTTTTTTCAAAAAATTTTGGAAAAGGGGGTTTTGGCCCCGATTATACCTAGTAAATTTGGCCCCCTATTAAATTCTTTGTAAGGTCCCCATAAAGTACAGGGACTTTTCCCCATTAGAGGCTAGGATTTCCCTCCAGTAAAGTACCGGGAAAAGGGCCCCCTAAAATTCTGGTTTCCCCCCATATATGTAAGGTTTTTGGACCCAAAAATTTTCCCGGTTTTGGAAATATATAGCAAGGGTTTTGGCCCCCCCTAAAAACTAGGAAAAAGGGGGCCCCATATAAAAAGAAATAGGTTTTAGGCCCCCCTTATTTTTGGGAAAAGCCCCCTTTTAAAAGTACATTTGCCCCCGTTTATAGAACAGGATTGGCCCCCCAAAAAAACCCAAGGAAAGATCCCCAAAAAAAACATTGGGTCCCCCAAAAATTTTGAAATGGGTCCCCGTAAAGTTGCTTTTTTTTTGTCTTTTTACCCCTTATAAAGGGTTAAAAATATCCCCCAAAAATAAAAATTTTAAACCCCCAAAATATAGGCCCAATATTTTGGCCCCCCGAACAAAAAATAGTTTTAACCCCCGGTTTAAAAAAGTGGGATTCCCCCCTATAAAAATTCTAATTGTTCCCCCCCAATACTTTCCAATTTTGGTACCCCCTATATGGCAGATACCCTCTTTTAAAGGAATCCAGGTATTACCCTCGAAATAAAAGGGAAAAGGAATTTCCGCCTGATTAAAACTGGGAAAACCCCTTTATGATGCTTTTGGTTTCCCCCCATTAAAAAAAAGGGGGTTTTCCCCAAAAAATTTAATTACGGGGGGGAATTACTGCTGGAACAGCCAAACCAAGTTAAAGGTGGTCTGCCTGAGCCTGAGTTGTCGTAGTGGCACTACACTGCGCCTGTATGTATGACCCGCAGTAGAACAGGTTCATACATTCAGGTGCATTCTACGCTGCTGCAAAGCTATTTAGAACTGACCTCTATGCACCTAGATCATATAGGTCGCCCTAAGTCTCTTGTCAAGAATCTACTAATGTACAGTACAGTATCAACCCATTCAGAGGGCTAGATCCATACTAATAAACGTACGGAAAAGGAGAGACAAGTGAGAAACCTTCTGCGCTTCTATATGATAAGGCTGAACAAAGTATCCTGTTTCTGGAAATACTATAGTCATTGGGTAAACTCTATAACAACCACTAGATGGCAGTCATACACTATAAAATGAATTTTTATAGCTTTGTTCACGGTCCCATTCATTTTGATTATAGCTTCATGTACATTTTGTTCTCTCTGCTTTCAGTTCAGAACAGGAGTGGATCCAGGAATAAGACCTAGTGGGCGAAAAAAACAGTGGTGCACAATGTCCCCTGTGACACATGTTGCTTTTCTTTGGTCATTCCTTTCACCACTTACTTAACTATGTAAATCACACTATCAACACAAGAATGAAAATTTAAACACAAAGAATGCCTAATCATATGATCAGAGACAGGTATACATTTAACAGTCAGAGACAAGTGTACTCTGCCAATATACAACCTCTAATGTTACCAATAATACTGCCACATAGGTACCATATAGTGGTCAGATACACGGTCTACACAGGCAGTCTGCAGAGTATTACCATGCTGAAGACTATGCAAGAGAAAACAGCACTGATCAGACACTGGCAGAAAACAACTGTCGATGACCTGTCTGTCCTGACCTGACCCAAAGGAGCATCTTTACTTACAGCTATGCATTGTGCTGTCCTTTGTGTTATTCCTCATAGAAATGTAAGAATAAGCTGATAACTGGGTACCACTATCCCCTTATTATAGGGTGTGTGCCTACACATTCTGACAGTGTATAATCATACCTGGCAGTATCAGATAATGTAAGGACATAGCTTTTTGACAAGATAATTGGTGACAGTCAGTTGTCAATTAAACCTGGGCTACACAAAGACTTTCTGTAGTGCTGCTGATCGACCTAGTGTATTGATTTCTACTGCAAGTATAATATCTCTATATTTTATTTTAGTTAGCTGCATTTAAAACAATTCAGGCTGTAGTCATACATTTTAAGACTATCAACAAAGGAACCTTACAATAGAAGTCTAAGTAAATATACTCTAGAATTGTTATTTCATTAATACATGGATTCACTATAAGCAGGTTTAGACTGGCCCACTGGGAGAAGACCTGGAGCTGCTTTTCAACTGCATTCGGGAGAGGTAGAAAGGCAGAGATAAAGAGGCAAAAAGCAGAGGCACAATATAAGAAGCATATCCAGTAGTTATAAAGTGGGCACTTGAATCAACTCCACTAATAGGCCTCCATAATCAACTCCACTGATGGCCCCCCAGAATCAACTCCACTGATGGGCCTCCAGAATCAACTTAATCCAGTGACTAACAAGGGCCTGCTTCTCTGATTGGAATCATTCTTTTTATTTTTCTTCTCCATTCTTTTAGTTATAAAATAATCCAATATTTTATGGCCGATTAAAAAGATTCTAAAAAAATTGTCACAGTGGTTTGAATATGTGTGTAGGCGGGAGGCTCACCTTATATCATCCCCAATAAATCCACCTATGGTTCATAAGGTAAGTACATAAATTGTTTATGACTAGACTGACCAATATGTAGTGTTATAGAAAAACCCATAGAATTAACTTAACGCCCTATAATTTTAGAAATATGCCCATATTCTGTTTAATTTTGCCTCTAATCCAGCTGCCACTACTTCATTCTTAAATGGAAGTAGCCTGGTTATTATTCAACAGAACAGACGAGCTGGGTGCTTTACACCTCCAAGCCACCTCACACCAATAGGATAGTTTTCAAAATACTACATAATTAATAAAAATATGAATAACAAACTCAGCCTTCAAAAGGGTAATGTACCTCACTGGGAAGAGGCACCTTGTCGGCGTGTGAAGATGTATTGCCTTTTTGCACTCCACTAGTATTTAAATATTCCCAAAGGCTTATGGGAAGAGAACTGAGCTCTCCAGCGCCATCTATTGGAGGTAGCAATTCTCAAGTCACATTTGACTCCCCGAGCCTTGCAAAGTGAAAAGGGTTCATGCCATGCCATGGCAGTTTAGCTCATATGCAGACAGCTGTTTTGTTGTGTTGTCGCTCATCAGTGCAGAGTAAAACTTACTAGCTGGCTAGGTGAGAGGCGATGAGTGTGGCTCAGAAGGGTTGAGGTATCTCATTAGGGAGAAGCACCATGTCTGTGTGTGGTGAAATAGATCAGCCTGTATAATACATATATAGAGCCTTCATTTTATTTAGTGACCAGCAGAGGGCAAAATAAACCTATTATTGAACAAACATATACAGCCCACAAATAAGACACTGTCCTTGTGCTGGAGGCATCAGTCTCTGGATTATTTCTTATTTTTATAAAGGTGTAATGGGCCCAATGATTTATTCCAATTTTACTTATACAGTGAAAAGCACAATAATTTTCCTTTCAACATATGATGTACCTTATATATAGATGATACACAGTTGAGTTACATTATAATGACCACTTCCTACTTTTGATATCAGCAGTAAGTAGCTCAGGTAAGTCACATATGGTGAGCTGGTTTGGTGGGTTTATAAGGTGTTTAATAGGCTGACTGCACACATATCTCTTGTTGCTGTCGTGGGGTGAGTTGCAAAAAGGGATGATTATTAGATTTCAGGCAAAGCGTGGCGATATTTCTTATACTGTCCAGTTTGTGAGCTGTTCGTGTACTGCTGTGGTGAATATGCATTCTGAATGGACAAATGGAACCATTGCGAATAAGTGACGTGGAAACTGCTGAGCACCATAGGACATTGATGTAAGGGGTGAACGTTGCCTACAAAGGTGTAATAGGTTGGACTGAGATGGTATAGTGGAGCAGCTCTCCATCAAAATGACCCAGGGGGCTATCAGATGTGTGTCAAAACAACAGTTCACTGAACCCTACTGCATGTAGAGCTTCAAAGCAGACGGATGGTCATTGCACCTTTTCTAACATTGCATTGGCAGAAACAGCTTAAATGTTAAGGCAGTATTGGAAGTGGACCTTCACTGATTGACAAAGGGTTGTCTTCTTCTATGAGTCACATTGTCTGCTTCATTGAACAAATGGATGTTGGCATGTGAAGGGAGAAACATCAGAGAACAAAAACACTGCAACCATTGCTGGAAGAATGCAATAGAAAAAAAGAGAGAAAGCGCTCCCTAGCACAAGTACTGCGACTTGGATATAGCAGTTAGTATATAATGTCCTATACACTAACCTTAATGAGTTGTGCAGGAAGAGGCACAACACTCAGAAGAGCCTTCAGTTAAATAAAGAGCTGACAGTGGTGATGATCGCTGCTGTCTAGTTGCAATGCCCTGGAGCCATCATGGAGCTGGGTAAATAGATATTCAGGTAATGGAATATCCAATGAATTACCACTGGATTCCTGTAGTTCAAACAACCCAAGTGACTGCGCTGAACCTCTTATTCAGTTATCAGGATTTTTATATCTTGAAACGGAAACCGCATTTCATATGCTAAAGCACACTTCATCAGTTCCATATCATGAATGAAAGACAACCTAGGATATATGCACAAAGCAAGACCCACCCAGACTGCTCCTGGTAACAATCACCCAGTCTGCACCTGGCTGCAGCATTTGCACATGTAAATCAACACATGTATTCTAAATAGTATAAAAACAAGATGCTTTCTACATAGAACCATAGTTTTAAAATCATTCAAAACAATTGTTACACATAAAATAAATTGTTGCTGGAAGAGCACATTCTGGTGGTGGCAGCATTATGGTCTTGAATATGCTTTAGTGACATTCTCTGACATCTTCTCCCTTCCCCTGCTCACACAGAATGATGATATTACCACTTTTCAGTGAGGGAAGTCACGCCTACCAGGAGAAGAGACCTGCCCCTGGATTTGAAGCTGTAAGAAAGAGAGAAACAGCTCATGTCTGCGAAAGCCTGTACTGAGAAAACCCCTTTAAGTTCACATTGCAGATTTTAATGAGGAATGTGAAATGGATTCTGCATCACATTCCTCGTTCACATTCCTCCATTGACATGGAGCTAACCCGCATCAAAATGAAAGACAAATACCTCTATAAAAATCTCTATAAAGTACAAATCATTTGCAGAAATCAGAGTTGTTGCCTTTTTTCTGATAGAAAAAGTCTGACATGTGAACATACCCTTATGAACCTTGAGTTTAAACCCCCCCCCCAAAAAACAGATGTGGCACACTCAGCTATTCTCAGCTCTATGAATACATTGACAGAGGATGGAAATTCTGTGTACTTGGCTATTCCCAGCTCTTTGAGCTCATTGACAGACGATGGAAATTATGTACACTTGGGGCCACATGTATGAAAACTGTCTAGGTCTAAAATTTACTTTGTTGCCCATAGCAACCAATCAGAGCGCCCCTCTCATTTTTCCAAAGCACTATATGAAATAAAAGGGGCGCTCTGATTGGTTGCTATGGGTGACAAAGTGAGTTTTAGACCTAGACAGTTTTCATACTTGTGACCCTTAGTGAGCCTCAGCTCTTCAAGTGCATTGACAAAAGATAGAAATTCTATATTAGCTATCCTCAGCTCTTCGAGTGCATTGACAAACAATGGAAATTCTGTATGCTTATCTATCCTTAACTCTTTGGAATTCATTGATAGAGTTGAAAATTCTGTATGCTTAGCTATCCTTAGATATTTGAGTGCATTAACACAGGATGGAAATGCTGTATACTTAGCTATCCTCAGCTCTCCAAGTGCGTTGACAGAGGATGGAAATTCTGTATAACTAGTTGTCTTCCACTCTTCAAATACATTAACACTGGATGGAAATTCTGTATGCTTAGCTATCCTCAGCTCTTTGAGTACATTAACACAGGATAGACGTTCTGTATGCTTAGCTATCCTCGGCTTTTACATTGCATTGACACTGGATAGAAATTCTGCATCTTATCTGCAGTGTAAACTCTGTGCATTTCCACAGGTAATTCCACTATGCCAAATCTGCATCAGAACATGCACATTTGTTGCAGATTTGCAGATATTTATACGTTATATGTAAATGTTTAACTTATTTATATTCTGCAGCATTCCATGGAAAAATCTACCACAACTGCGGATTTATTGCGGATTTTATTCATCATATTAAAGTCAGTGTGGAAAATTGATAACAAATCTGCTCCTTGTTGTAAATGATTCTTCTTAAAATCCGTGTAAAAGCACCTGTACATTCTGCAGATGCAGCCATTGCCATTCCTCATTATGTTAATGATAGCACTGAACAACTTACTCCTCTGCATATTTTAACTTATGAGGCATTTCATTATATCCCATAATACACCCCAATGTACATAAAAGCTTGTTACCTCTACTTCATTTTATTTCACTGTTAACAATACTATTAATCATCACTTGCATAGTGGAAATCAGCATGGGAGAAATAAGTGATAGAAAAAGTTGAACAATATCCCTTCTTAAAGCTCCATAATTTCACTTTGTTGCATGCTCAAATAAAATACATAATTATTTTTTTTTATTTTTTGTGATTTTGAACGGATTCTAAGGGAACATGAATTCTACAAACTTCCTTTCTCACTGCACAACACTATTCCACTATTGATAAAGCATTCAGAGCTGTTGAATATCTAACAGTGCTGAAGTCTTTTCTAAAACGGAGTGAGCTGGCACTTGTGTTCTAAGAGAACGCCCACGTAAAGTAAAAGAAAACAGTATTTTTTAATATTTCAGCACACATGATACAATGCATACTCCAGCACATATACAGAATCTCATACAATTGTTTGACAAACATACTAACATACTGTATAGCTGGTCTATGTCTAGTTTCACACAACCTCAGAAATAATGCCCAATTATGATGACGGCTAATTGCTACTGAAATAATAATGTGAAATGGTCAAGCACATAAACCATACACATTTGTCATGATAAGGAATAAAGCTGTGGCAATAGTATACTATTACATAGCAGTGCTCATAAAATATAGTAATGCTTGATGGCCACTTGGGAGTCATGATGGCGACCTGTCATTCAGGAGCCTTTACTAGGAGATATAGAGGTCCACTCTACAGCAAAGTTTTCATATATGAGACCTACCACTACCATATCTCTTACCTTGGCTGGGCATACCTTCTCAGCCCACCCTAGTTATAACCTCAAGACAATCTTAGGCTATGTTCACACGGCTTAATTGCGGGGCGTACAGTACGCCCCACAATTACGCCGGATGTTCGGGTAGTCGCGCTGATCGGCATGTCACTTATCTCCCCGCAGGTACAATACGATCGTATTGCACGAGAGGGGAGAGGAGGCGTAATCCATAGTTCTCTATGAGAACTATGGATTACCATAATGATTGGGGGCGCATTTTGCTCGTATTAGAGCGCAGTACGCAGCGAAATACGCAACGAAATGCGCCCCAACATAAGCCGTATGAACAAATAATGACAAATGCACAAAAATTATTCAATGTAGTAATTAAATTAGACAGTTCCCACAGTAAGTCTATGTGGAACCTATGCAGTAGTGTCTTTATGGTAGATACTATGCGAGGCAAGTAATAACATTAACAATTAACATTAACTACAACTACCCTGTGCAGCACAAGGTTAACATTGTGCCCGTTATATAAGAGAGGCCATAAAATTGCCTCTATTAAAGTCTATGTCCATACAAATGTGTTAGAGATTTTCCCATACATACTGTCCAGCCGGGACTAAGAATTAGTTATGTTGAAGTCCAGCATGCCCAATCCAAATGTTTTCTGATATAGGTTAAGACTTGTGATCCCAATATACACGTAAGATTGTTGGCTAGTGTCACAGAAATCCGCAGGTTGCCTTTTTCTCCATCTTTAGTTATTTTTTCCTATTGCAGTTGTTGAAGTAAGAGATCAGTACTGGAAAAGAAGTCAGGCTCAAAAGGTCATGGAGGCATAGGGTTAGGTTGATGGTTTCCCACAGTAGCGACCCTTGCGCTATAGCCTTTGTATATTGCGCTGTATACTGATTCCAGACACATACTGCTTATTGAAGCAGACTCAATGTCCACATAATAGTGGGCTTCCACTAGTAAAAGTAATGTTATGGGATATAGACAGCCAGTCATAAAATAATCAAAACCAGTGCTGAAAATGTTACATTTCTATAATATAGGAAAATCTTGTTTTAATTTTGAAGCTGTTACTAGAAATGTATGTATTTAATGGCAATAAAACAATAATCACAAAAGATAGAATAATACATAGCAATATTTGTAATATTTAATGTTTATGATAGCAAAATAGCTGATAGGGGTCTAAGGGTCTGTTTATATCTGTTTTTGGCTCTACTGAAGGCATTCATTGAGTATGTTTGGAAAAAAAAGCACACAGAGAACAAATAAGATTGTGTTTACTTAAATGTTTTGTATGGCATGTCCTAATGGATACCTGCTTTGGAGACCACAAATAATGTTTAAACTGACAATCATTCTTATAACAGTATAATCACATCATATTATTATTATTATTATTTATTTTGAGTGCCACTGATTCCAAGGAGCTGCACAAACAAAGGGGTTCGAATTCATAACATGACACCAGGACAAATACAAAATAAGTACTAACAAACAAACTGATACAGAAAGAAAAGAGGACCTAACTTACGATACAGATAATCTTATGTGTCCTTGGGGTAAGGAAGAAACAAGGAAATACTGGGTAACCAGTAAAAGTATTGGCAGAGGAGTAGCGAGGAGAGAGGTGGATCAACTGGGAAGTTGAGTTTGGGATGAATTGAAGTGGAGCAAGAGTGTGAGGCCACAGAAAAGGATGCTGCAGTGATCTAGGTAGGAAATGAAAGTGTGAAGTTAACTGTACTGCACTGAAACTAGTTCATGTGATGCTAAGTTCACCAAGGTCAAGGGTCTATATACTAATATAAGTAAAAAAGAAAACAGAAACGCTTTATAGGGCAGGCTTGTTGGTACAAGATGAATAATGTGAGTAGGGTATGCTCACTTTATTCAGTTGTGTAAATCACAACCAATTTATTATCACAAAAGTAATCAGTGCTGTGAGGTCCTTTAGCTTCTCGGTAACTTTAGATAAACTTCAACACTATAGTCCAGAATGTAAAAAATATTGCTACCCATAGACTGAGCTCCCATACTTCAAAAGGATATCTTTATTGCATCTATAACCTGTGTCAGGGAGAAAAGAACTTCCTCTTCATCAGACCAAGCAATAGACATAAACTTGAATGAGAAAACTGACATTTTATAAAAATAAACTGGTGCCAAAATTAAACCATGCAACGGAAGCATTATAGATGCAAGGGTGACCAGCTCTCCAGTCTGCTCTGTACCTTTCTGGGACCCATCCCCATGATAGGTGTGGAGCCCTGAAGTGGGTTTCAGATTTTGATGCTAGCGTTATATCATCGAAGTCTATGGTGGGAACACCCCTTTAACAAATAAAGTACCTGTATAAGTATCAATATCCAACTCGTCTTGTTTGCTTAATTTCCAACCCAACCAGAGAAAAAAAATCTTCGATAAAATAATTTACACAAATCAGATGTTGAAAATTAGACAATTTCCATTTCTTTTGAAAAACTTAAAGGGGTGTTATTGTTTGAGCTATTCGTGCTCTTCAGCTGATTCTAAAATACTGAGTTTAAAATCCAGGGGCGAGTCTCTCCTGTCAGCAGGCATATCTCTCCTCACTGAAGACCTGTGACATCATCATTTTGTATGAAGCAGGGGATGCAGAAGGATGTCTGGATATAACAGCTCTGTAGCTCCTGCCTGCTCCTTATGTCTGCAGCCTTCAGGCTCTACAAGCTCCCTGCTGTGGTATATGCAGTTCCACACACAGCCTGAACTGAGGAAATACATGTGAGGAATGCACACTGCCCCCTCCCTCCCCCCTCTGTTCCCGGCAGGAGACTGTGACTGTGCTATATGCAGTTATACACTATATTTACTATTTTGCCATAGGCAAACTTAAACTCTATCAGTTCTCAATCTGTTAAACACTAAAACGTAACTTTTATTATGTATAACTCTTAACCTCTATGCACACTATTTAAAAACATGATTTCTAACCTCATCATTTAACCCTTTTTGCTTCTGAAAGAGGGAATAACTCCCTTTCTATTATCAAGTCTGGTGGAGCACCACCTATTAACAGGAGAGCCTTATATCTATAGCAAAGTACTAGCTCCAGTAAGGGATCCCAAGCCAACTACTTGGGCAGTCGTCCCTAATCTCATAGACACAGAACAAATAAGGCCCCCTTGTGACACCGTCTGCAGCAGGTGACACTTCTAGACAGAGGTGAGAAATCACAATTTAAAACGTCATATCTGACCTGCCCGACATGTTTCGCCAGCTAACCTGGCTTCATCAGGGGTTAGAGGTCCGATCACATGTGGTGTAAGCTCACTTCCTTTTATATCATGTTAGGTACACCACCTATTCAGGTGCTCACCAATTAGCCATCAGAGAGTCCACATAAAGCCCACTCCCCCTTCCGCTCTCCTGCACGCACACTCATAATATGTCCTGCTAAAGCGGCCACCATGGTCCCATGAACAGCAATCCTCAGGCAAATTTGCCATCTCCATAACAGGCTTGCACCCCATCTTACCGTACTGCCCGCGCCAACGCCCTGCACCAGCAGACACCTCAGCCCTGACTGTGATGGGCTTCCGTCTTATTTCTCTCATATTATTGCAACTGCGTGGCTCACCTACAACGGACTAAGCAGAATAGGTGTTACATTCCACAGCACACTACCAGCTTTATCAGCCATAAGCCCCCTCTCTTCCAGATCTAATATGCATATGCATATTCATTGGGAATATAGATTTCACTGTACAGTACACCACTGTCATATTATCTTCCCATAAAGCACTTCTCCTATATATCTAATATACATATTCATTTTAATAAAGCTGCAAGCCCTATTATGTACATGTTTTATTGTGCTGTATACTATTGTCTCAAACTATTTCCATAAACCACTTCTCTTTTATATGTAATATTCATATTCATTTTAATAAAGCTGCAGTCTCTTTGGTTAGCCCTCCCTCCCTCCTGCAGTTTGACCTCACAACTTCCCCATTGAAAATTCCCTCTTCCGGCTCACGGCTAGCCACCTAATTCATTATTTCACGGTGGAAGCATGCAAAAATATGGGGGCATGCAAAAATATTAGTGTCTTCAGACGCTATTGCATCTAGTTGCATCCAGTCAGCACTAGATCAACACAGCGAGCACTAAACAATAAATCTATACATAGATGAATATATACACATGAATAGGTAGTTTTCCACTCGCAGGCTGCATCTCGCCACAACAACGCGAGTGCACGTACCATACAATTCAGCTGCCAAAAAACTCCTCCATGCACAAAAGCAACATACATACATCCTGATTTGTTAAATAGAAACCGTGGCCTCACGTGATCAATAACTATCATCCTTACAGGACCCAGGGAAAAAGAGGGACAACGTAGAGGCAGAGGGAGAGTGGGGGGGGGGGTGTTGGGGAAGGGCGGGGGGGCAGGAGGGAGATGGGAGAGAGGAAAAAACATATGTGAACTCTGATGCTTCCATAGTCATATATTCAACTGTGCTATATCCACTGACCGTACTTAAATCACATATATCATGTTTCTTCAAAAATTATTATATAGGGAATCAGCAAGATTAAATAAATGCTGAAAATGAAAAGCCTTCATTTAGGCCTTTAGGTTTCAATGTATTGAGTCTGTATATCCATCTTGCCTCTTCCTGCAACAAAACTACATCCAGATCGCCCTTTCTTTCCCCTAGCTTTTTCACACAGATGCCCCAGAATTTAAGCACCTCTATTTCACCATTATGTACTTCCAAAATGTGTCTCGCTAGGGGGGTATCACCTCTACTTCTAATAGTACTCAGATGTTTCGATATCCAACGTCGAAACTCCTGTATGGTTTTTCCCGCATAGATCTTGGGGCAAGTACACATAGCCCCATAAATCACCCCTCTGGTTTTACAATTAATGAATTGTCTAATCTCAAATCTTCTCTTATCAATGGGATTAACAAATTCTTTAGTTTTCCATATAAATGGACAGAATGAACAGTTGCAACAGGGATATGAGCCTACCACCGGAGATTATATGGAGATTATATGCAGTTATACACACAGCCTGAACTGAGGAAACACATGTGAGGAATGCACACTGCCCCCTCCCTCCTCCCCTTCTGTTACCAGACAGGAGACTGTATGACTGTGGTATATGCAGTTATACACACAGCCAGAACTGATGAGACATGTGAGGAAGCACACTGCCCCCTCTTTCTCCCCCTCTGTTCCAGACAAGAGACTGTATGACTGATGCACACTGCCCCTCCCCCTGTTATCAGGCAGGAATGTGTTATATGAAGAGAACATAGGATGTAACACTGTTTTATATGAGGGGATCTATGAGATACACAGTCAGTAATTAGTCAGATCCTTCACCCTAGAGCTGGGAGAGGAGTATTGAGGCTGCAGCCCTTGGTTTCACTATCGATTTTAACAGCTCAGAGGGTAGAAAACACAGAGTGTGCAGGCAGCCAATCACAGCGCAGGGGGCATGGCCGTGGAGTTTCCTGTCTGGGGGTGTATCCCAACAGGCTGACTGAAATGTCAGCCAGCCAATCACAGTGCAGGGGGCGTGTCTGGGGGGGGGGCGGGAAACGTCCAGGGGGCGTGGCCGACCAGCAACAGCAGAAATAGAACACAGATTTACAGAAAAGCTCATATCTGCTATACCAAGTGACTGAGGTAATGCAAACCAATTACAAAAGTGCTTATTTTTACTGTCCCCATAATCTGAGACATGATCTTTGTAGCGAGAAAACCCCTTTAAGTCTCTTGAGAGATTGATGACTGCAGCATATCTATGTCCTGTTGTAAATAAAATCTGGCTACATTTTTAAACATTTTACACTACATTCCAACTTCTTTGAAATTGAGGTATGTTATGCTTCAAGTTATGATGTTTCTGAAAAATGTACATATAATTAGATAGTTGAAAAGGTTGAAGAAAAAGACACAGATCCATCAAGTCCAACTTATATCCCTGTGCTACAAATGCGAAGGAAGGCAGAAACCAGAATAGTTGTCTAATACTAGAGGAAAAATTCCTCCCTGACTCCAATATGGCAATCAGAACAAATCCCTGGATTAACGTCACATCTCCAAACTCTAGTACTCATCCCCTCTTGAACTTGTGCAATGAATCTATAATTACAAAATCTTGAGGCACTGAGTTTCATATACTCACCACCCTTACGATCATGAATCCTTGTCTTTAATGCTGGTGGGCATCCTCCACATTTTTATTCTAGAGGTAGATGATGCCCCTTGTCATGGTTGAAGGCTTATGAGAAAAAAGATCATCCAAGAAATCTCTGCACTGTACATTCACATACACAGTTAAATCACATTACTATGACCACTAGCTACAGCTATAACCACTGTGTGAAGCATGTAAGGTAGGTTGTCATAACGAAAAAGCTTTTGACTCTGTTGAGTGGAGGTTCATGTGGATACTGTTGTCACGAATGGGGATTCCTTCTAGTTTTATTAAATGGCTGCGCCTATTGTATTTGCAACCCACAGTGAGAGTCAGAGTAAATGGATTGCTTTCCCCCCCCTTTCCCACTGGAAAGAGGCACTAGGCAGGGGTGCCCACTCTCACCGCTGCTCTTCGCCTCATTATGGAACCACTATCAAGTATGATTAATGCGCATGACGGTATTCAGGGATGGTCTGTTGCAGGTCTTGAAGAAAAAATATCGTTGTATGCAGATGACATGTTGGTGTATTTGGGAGATCCGGGGGCCTCTTTGGAATGTTTGCTGGAAACGGTGAATACATTTGGGAATTACTCTGGCTTGCGGGTAAACTGGGGGAAATCCATACTGTTTATGCTAGATGACGTTGACCTGAGCTTGGTGACCCCCATCTCCACTCTTCAAATTGTCACGCAATTTAAATACCTCGGAGTAATTATACATAAAGATTTTTCTAATTTTGGTGTGCTAAACCTCTAGCCAGTGATGAGACAGGTGGAGTTAAGGCTGAAGTCATGGGCCACTCTCCCTCTGTCCCTTATTGGACGGGTGAATATAGTTAAAATGGTGATACTACCCAAGCTCTTATATATATACAGAGCAGCCCCTGGGTTGATTCCCAAGTCGCATTTCAAGCTGTTAGACAAACTGTTTTTCTCTTTTCTATGGAGAGGCGCCACTCCTCGTCTGAGCAGGGCCACACTTAAAGCCCCACATGACCAAGGTGGGCTTGCATTTTCTGACCTGTATGTTTATTATGTAGCGATCTAGTTAACATATATATCAAAATGGTTCCGGGGTAATACGAATAACCCGTCTGTGGTGCTAGAGGCAGCCTTGATAGGCTCACTTGAGGGACTTGCCAATCTGCCTTATAGAGAGGGAAATTTTTCCGACATTATTATACACCGATGATGAGTGCAGCTGTGTCGGTGTGGAAGAATTTTATTCACCCTTACGGACATAGTGGCGAAGACAATGCTTGGTCCCCGGTTGTCCCCTTGTGGTGTAACAGGAAACTGCCAGAACTAGTAGAGCTGCCAGACTATGGTTTATGGGCTGCCCGAGGAGTGAAATACCTTATGCAATTGTATAAAGATGGTGTATTCTTGACATTTGCAGAGATGCAGCCACAGTTTGACCTTCCTAGGGGATCCTTTTTTCGATACCTACAGCTAAGGCATGCGTGTATAGCGCAGTTTGGGGGTATTGTAGTCCAGCTTGAATACGGGTACTTAGAGGCCATTATGAGACGGGTTACCCTTAAGAAGCCAGTTGCTTCCATCTATAAAGCTGTTATGGGCTGTCAGGTCTCCCCTCTGGCGGTCTCTTTTGAAAGGTGGCAGAGAGATGTCCCAGCATTACCAAATGATGCGCTCTCTGAGCTGGGGACCTCTTGGCGTCTCTCAGTTCTGAGTGCTAGGGATCAGCTAATACAAATTAAATGGCTCCATAGGGTTTATCTTACTCCAGTTCGACTATACCAAAATGCATTTTCTTGTCCTCTACGGCTTGTTCCCGGTGTGGGGTAGAGAGAGGAACTTTGATTCACATGGTGTGGGAGTGCCCGGTTTTGCAAAACTATTGGCGGGAAATCCATTGTTTTTTGAATAGGAAACTGTGTTTCCCTAATGTGTGTTCACCTGAGAATAGCCTCTTAGGTATTGTAGAAGATCTAATTCCGGGTAAATCAGACCGCACCCTTTATCTACTCCTGCTCTTCTATGCCAGGAAAAACATTCTTTTAAACTGGAAACCACCAAAGGTCCCTACTTTAGAGCAGTGGAAACAGCTGGTTAATGCGGAACTCCCTAGGTACAAGATTACATATGCTGCGAAGGGCATCCCCAAGCGTTTCAATGCAGTTTGGAGCAATTGGACTGCGGCTCAGACGATCTGAAAACACTTGAGGAGAGTAGTACAAATGATGGGCGACCTCTATTCCTTTTTGTCATTACTCATTTACACTGGTACTATATATAAATGCACTACCGAAACATGCTTTAATGTATATCTCCTGAATTATTATCTGGACACAGCTGAATGTATCATATATATAGTTGCTATTGCTAGTTTCTCCTTTGCAATTGTAAAATCTCAAATCTTGTAGTACTTGTAATGCCTCTGTAGAACAGAAACTCTGTAAAACCTTATAAAAGAATAAAAAAAAGGAGGTTGTCATAACTATTTAGAACTATGCTGACTGCAGTACACCTCACAGCTGTTGGAGGGTGCATGGTGGAGGATCCATAGAGCTAACCTGACAATCTAGATAAAACCCCAGATGCTCAATTGGGTTGAAGTTTGGGGAATTAGCTGGCCAGGTAAGTAAATTCATACACAAATTGGTTGAGAGTGCCTTCCACATCAATGATTGGACCCAGAGAATGCCATAAAAACATTCCCCAGACTAAAACACTGCTACCTACAACTTGTGATTTTCCAGCAGTAGTTACAGGGCATTTGTTCCCTAATGTTTTCTTGCCTGACATACCAATGTCCACACATTTGATGTAGCAGAAAATTTGTCTCATTGGAGAAGGCAACACTATGTCAACTAGTGGAGGTCAATTATATTGCCATTAAAATTGAAGACTATTCTGCCAATGCAACTTTGTTAGCAAAGGGGCTGTGATAAGCAGTAGGCGTCACTGAATTATTGTTTAAGACAATATTGTTCATATTGTTGATGAGCTGCTTCACTGTAGTATGTGTATCTGTCAATCCTTGCACATCTTGACATGTAGTGCTCTGCAGTTCTCATGGTGCTTATTCGTAATGGTGCCATTTTTCCACTCATGATACACTTTCCATACAGCAGCACACAAACGGCTCAAAATTTGCCTAGTTTCAGAAGTGCTGCAAACCTTGGCCTGAAAAGCCTTTTAAAAATAATTTTGTCTTCTGAAATCTCCCTTTTACTCATGACAGCAACAAGGGATATGAGTGCAGACAGCCTATCATCAACCTTATATACACACCAAGCCAGCTTACAGCATATGACTTCCTTCATGCGCTACACAAGGGTTGAAAGTAGAAAGTGGTCATAATAATATGATTCAACTATGCATTTATACCTGGTAATTAAATCACCCCTAAGGAATCTTTTTTCCAAGCTGAATAACCCCATGTTTCATAGCCTGTCTTGGAACTGCAATCAACCCTTTCCCCTAATCATCCCAGTTACACTCCTCTGCACCCACTCAGCTATGTCCTTCTTATATACTGGTGCCCAAAACTGTACTTTTCAATAATAGATTAAACCACTTATATTTGTATATATATATGTCCGTAATATATGGCTCAATAGATAGATCTCCGCGTCTATCATAATTCGGCTTTAAATAGTTATAAGTCATCTTCACAAAGTCTGTTTATATCCGCAGCAAGAATATATGTCCAAACTACAATGTTTTGATACAAGAGTTTGATACAATTTTATTGTTGATCAGACTTGTATAAAAAACATTGTAGCTTGGACATATGTACTTGCTGTGGATCGCCTTGCAATCAAGCAAGCATGCTTGAGAAAGAGGAGGTGATCTCCTCGAAACGTCGTGATGCATGCAGCGTGACTAGCTTCCCGGACACTCTGTTACTCCCACAATCCCTGTATAGGAAAAGATACTTTTTTTGATGCCAAGGACTCCCTGCACAAGTTCCGGTTATTGGACACGGAATTCCCGGGCCATAGTTTTTCACGTGAAACGCTTGATATGACCCTAAAGGGCATAAATTAAAAAGCATGATTGCAAGGCGATCCGCAGCAAGAATATATGTCCAAACTACAATGTTTTGATACAAGAGTTTGATACAATTTTATTGTTGTGATAGAAATAAAAAAGTTTTTAATGTCTTTAAACAGACTTTGTGATGATGGCTTATAACTATTTAAAGCCCAAAACTGTACACAATAGTCCATAATGTAGCCTCATGAGTATATGTATCTCTTTTGGTGTATCCCAGGTCTTCATTTGCCTTGATAGCAGCTGCCTGTCATTTGTCAATAAATTTAAGATTCCAAGAATGGAGGTATCCAGCACCAGTAGATAAAATCCAGATTTATTAGAAATCCATTAGAAAGTCATAAACAGTGGCATAGGCAACCAAGCTCACACGTTTCGGGACACACTCCCTTATTTGTAGCATTAATGGATTTCTAATAAATCTGTATTTTATCTACTGGTGCTGGATACCTCCATTCTTGGAACCTTATGCATCGGCAGCCTGCCCACCGTCTTTTTCCATGCACCACCGCCTCCAACATATATTCACAGGTGAGCTGCCACACATGTGTCTACAAACTAATAATCTTAAGACTACTGTCTACCAATATTCCAAAGTCCTTTTCAGCGGTAGTTTTACCCAGAATCATACTATTTAGTACATAATTGTACATTTTGTTTCCTTGGCCCAAGTGTATGACCTTACATTTATCAACATTAAATTGAATTTGCCATTTCTCTGCTAAAGCCTCCAATTTCCCCAATTCCCCCCGTAATGCTATATTATCCTTTTCTATATTAATTACCTTTGTATTATCTGTAAATATTACAATTCTATTTAGTCTACCCGTCTACAAGGTAATTAATAAACATGTTAAAGCGAATAGGGCTCAATACTGTCCATTGTGGCACCCCACTAGACAATTGTGCACCCATTTACATATACAGTATTTTCCCCCAGTCCCAACATTCCCAATTTTTGCACTAACCTTTTATATGGCACACTATCATATGCTTTTGAGAAGTCTAGATAGTCAACATAAAAAGGCTGCGTCCTCACAACAAAAGACAAAATACTTATTGGATCCTGAATCAGAATCCGATGAGTACTTGAACAGTATTTTACACAAAACCTGAGGTTTTGTAACTCGGTCTTCATTTTTTGGCACAGCTTTTTAGAACACTGTGTTTTTTTACATGGATCCGCGTCAAATAATGCGCACACAGGTTTCTTATAATTATTTATGCCATCCCTTTGACTTCAATAATACATTTTCTGCTATTTTCAGAGTGAAAAATGACAGAAAATGAAACATATTCCACGTTTTGTTTTTTTAATTAGAGGATTTGAAATCTGACCTTAGAAAATCTGTGGACTCCAACTTGGATTTTCTATTGAGGGCTATGGAAATGGTTTTATAGTTGTTTTTAATGATTTTGAAAACCTGACTTCATGTCAAAAACAGACGGCAAATTGTAAATCATTGACCTGTAGACAGGCTCAAAGTCTTACGCAGATCCAGTCTTTATTGGAACAAAAGCTATAAAATATTCAGTATAAAGTTACATAGTTACATAGTTTGTAAGGCTGAAAAAAGACAGACGTTCATCAAGTCCAGCCTATTGTCTTATAGTATTGATCCAGAGGAAGGCAAAAACCCCCATGAGGTAGAAGCCAATTGTCCTCATTTTAGGGAAAAAATTCCTTCCTGACTAGAGTCTGCCTTTTTGTTCTAGATACAATCCCAGGTATAAAAGATCTATATCAACCATTAACATCTTTAAGCACATTTATTATGTCTCCTCAAAGCTGTCTTTTCTCTAAAGTAAATAACCCTAATCTTCCTAATCGTTTTGGATATTGTAGTCCACCCAGTCCTTTTATTACTTTTGTTGCCCAGCTTCGAAGCTGTTCAAGCTCTACAATGTCTTTTCTGTACACTGGTGCCCAAAATTGTACACGTATATAATCTATGAATGATGTTCTCATTGTGTGCATCTATGTCCCCCTTTTTTTTTTTTTTTTTTATTATTCTTTATTTGGACCAACAGGTAGAAAATACAGAAAATATGCCCCTTTTAATACACTCCATGATCCTACTTGCCTTGGCAGCTGCTGCCTGACACTGACTGCAACAATTACGTTTACTGTCCACTATGATTCCCAAGTCCTTCTCCACTTTTTCCATTTAACATGAAATCATGTAATGGATTTTTCCTCCCCATGTGCATAACCTTGGATTTTTCTGTGTTTAACCTCCATCAGCCACCTCTCTGCTCAGGCCTCCAACTTATCCAGATCCCTTTGTAATAAAATATTATCCTCTATTGTGTTTATTACTTTACAGAGTTTAGAGTCATCTGCAAAGATTAATATTCTAGTATGTAATTCCTCTGTAAGGTCATTAATGAATATATTAAAGAGAATAGGGCCCAACACTGACCCCTGAGGTACACCTCTAGCAACAGCAATCTAGTCCGAGCATGTACCATTAATCACCACCCGTTGTTTTCTATCACTGAGCCAGTTATTTACCCACTTGCAAACATTTTCATGCAGTCCTAGCATTCTCATTTTACTTACCAACCTTTTATGTGGCACAGTATCAAATGCTTTAGAAAAATCTAGATATATGACATCCAGTGCCTCACCACAATCCAGTTCAGAACTAACCTACTCATAGACGCTGGTGACATTAGTTTGACATGACCGATCTTTCATAAACCCATGCTGAAATGGAGATATACATTTATTTTTAGTAAGATACTCCAGTATAGCATGTCTTAGAAAACCTTTAAACATTTTACCTACAACAGAGGTTAAACTTACTGACCTATAGTTTCCAGGATCACTTTTTGACCCCTTCTTGAATATGGGCACCACATTTGCTCTGTGTCAATCCTTTGGGACATAACCAGCTAATTTACAGTCCATAAATATTAAGAATAGGGGCCTGTCTATCACATCAATTAGTTTCCTTAGGATATGGAGGTGTATACCAGCAGCAACTATTTGTCTATTTTAATCTTCTTAAGACGGAGCTGCACTTCTTCCTGAGTTAGACAAGAAACATTCAAGGTGGAGTTTACCTCATCCCTCTGCTCAACAACAGGAAGGTCAGTTACCTCGGTAAATACAGTGGTGAAAAAATTGTTCGGTAAGTTTGCTTCCTCCTCATCGCACTCTACACCTCCTTCACTACTTCTCAAATGGCCAACATTTTCAGTTTTAATCTTTTTACTATTTATACAGTTAAAACATAGTTTTTTAGTGCCTCTTCACTGCCCTCCTCTTTTAGTAGCTTAAACATTTTCCTTTTTTTATTTATTATATCCTTTACATCTCTGTTCATCCTCACTTTTTTCTCCTGTTTCTAATCATTTTATTTCCATAAGGTATGTACCTCTCACAGTAGGCACTTAAGATGTTTTTAAAAGTCTCCCATTATTATCTTTTCTGTTATTTTTGAAGACTTTGTTCCAGCCAATATAGTTTAGGGCTTCTCTAAGCAGATTAAAATTAGCTTTCCTGAAATTCAATGCATTTCTGGCTGTTTGACAAAATACTGTATTGAAGGGCAAATCGAAATGTATTATATTGTGGCCACTATTTTCCCCCCAACCTGAACCTTTGTTACTCTATCAGGCCTTTTAGTCAATATTAGGTCCAAAAGGGCTTTTCCTCTAGTCGGCTCCTGTACCAGTGGGAAAGGTAATTATCTTTAGTTATTGACAAGAACCTATTTCCTTTATGAGAACCACAGGTTTCAGTTTCCCAGTTTATGTCTGGGTAGCTGAAGTCACCCATAATAACAACCTTAATGTGATTAGCTGCCTCATTAATTTGACTAACCAGTAAATCTTCCATGGGTTCCGTTATATATGGTGGAATATAGCATACCCCTACTAGAATTTTATTATTATTATTATTATTGTTATCCCATGTATATCTACCCATAATGACTCCACATGTTCATTTCCTGTATCTATATCTTCTGACAGTGTTGGCTTCAAACAGGATTTTATATAGACATACACTCCTCCCCCCCCCTTTCCGGTTTTTACGATCTCTTCTAAATAAACTGTAACCCTATAAGTTGACAGCCCAGTCGTAGCTCTCATCCAGTCATGTCTCTTTTATCTCCACTATGTTATATTTTTCTTCAGCAATAACTAATTGTAGTTCATGTATTTTGTTGGTGAGACTCCTGGCATTGGTCAGCATGCAATTTAGAGGGTTTTTGGTTTTCTTTTTTTTTCAAGTCAACAGTAAAGATGCAAGATCAATATGACATTAAAATTCCTTACCACAGGTCCTGAAATAATTAGAGTTCAGTTTTCTTTTTCCACACGGTTCTATATAGTTGCTATGAGAAAGCTGTCTATTTTTTCTACTGCTGCATGCGGAGAAAACAGAAATTGTATGGCCTTTGGCCACCACATGTAGGTTCGTGTGGAAGCCCCAGCATGTGAATTTGGCCTTAGAGTAGCACATTTACATTTCCAGTGGATGGGGGTGCATCATTTTGTTCCCACCGCTACATACCTAAATGTACATTAGTTTAATAGTACAAAATGCAGATCAAATGTAGATCAAATACACTTAGAGCTTTTAGAGAGATGAATGAATTATCTTGTAAAAGTATATCACAAAATTGTTACAATAATTGGTTTATTTATCTTGGAAATGGAATAAAGAAGCAGAACTTTTGTTTCCATAAACACTGTAGGCAACCATAATGAGCCCAGGTGCTGGAAGTAACCTCTGGTATACATGCTATTTCTCAGTGATACACACAATAGAAAGCATACAATAAAGACCTGAACCATTATTATTTTTCTCAGATAGCATCTAGTCAGTTAGCAACATAAATCACAAGTTTCTAAAACACATCTCAATGAACACAGGAAATGCACCTGTTTGATGACTTAGATGCAATCTATTAAAAAAGGTGTAACAAACCGAAGTGGTGATCATACATCTTAATGACACAATGCAAAATGATTTTACATTGTCCTGCATAAATTTACACTCGCCCAGGAAGCCTAGGAATTGCAACTATAATGAAGTGTTCACAGCAAGGTACTAAGAATTCAGAATGCTTTCATTTTAGGAGGAGAGGGTGGCTTTCAGGTTGCACAGATGTGTTGTGGATGAAACTTGCATACACTGGCTATGGAAACAGAAAAGAATAGCATTAAATAATGAACACAGCTGCAATGTAAAAAGCTTTTTTTTTAATTACCTTAACTTTACCAGGAAAGATGACAACAGTAGACTGCGATTTTTTTGTGCCATTTTCATCCAGATTTTTTTGGTATGCCTGCAGCTGGATTTAATGTTAGTGCAATGTATATGCCAGGGGCATTCGCAGAATTTTGTAAAGAAGGTGATTGTATAATAAAGGCATAGGTACATAAAAAACACACGCACATACTATATATACTGAGATAATCATTCTATAAATGAAAAGCCCATCTGATTTAAGCGGCAAAACTTTGGTTGAGAATTGATGAGTTTAAGTTTATTGCCTGATATTATGGACATTTTACTTCTTATTTATTGATTAAGTGTTAAGTGCTGTTTTTGGTTGCTTTAAGTAAACTTTGCCAAATCTTCCTATTTGTACCTGGTTGCCTTGCTGCCAGATCGTCTTCAGAGTCCTGATTCACATACAGTGGAGGATGCAGGCATTTTGAGTACCTTGTCCAATTCGAAGGGGCACAAAGTTTCAGTATTGGCAAGTGGCTGCAAATGCCCTGGCTGAAAGCAGTTTTGAGACTGTTTTAATGGAGGGTCTGGAGTATATCCCACCAGCAATGAAGCAGGCACACTGAAAGCAGGGGGCACTTATTTCATTTATGTGATACTGTGGACAGCATTATGCAAGCATGTATGCCCACTTTTAAGATGCTATGTAGCTCTCTTTTATCTAGCTCTAATGGCTATAGCCAGTAAATAAAAATTCTTCCCCTCCTTTCAGTTGTGTCAAAGTGGACTGGGGTTACATATGTTCTCTACGCTGCAGGACTCTTCCTCACTTCTACTGAATCTTCCTTTAATCCTGCTCCTGTGTCTGTTACTGTGGGCTAACAGACCACTCAGTAATCCTGCCCTCCAAGCATCTCTGTTCCCAAAACCTTCCATTCCTTCTTCCACAGTTGACTGGCAGCCTCCCACTGTTCTCCATCTGATGGACCTTCTAAGTTTTACAGAATGGCACAGCTGCCATCGCTCTCTTGGGCATCCTGGATGCCATCTCTGTCACTATTCTAAGGTATCTGGTCTCTGTTCCAAGGTATCTGGGACAAGTACCTGTCATCCACGGATGTTTCTTCTAGAACATCAGAGTTGTCTTATTGAATATCACCTTCCAAGCCTTTCTTAAATGTATAGCCTATCCACAGTTGCTACTAAAAGTATAGTGATCACAAGTACGAACAACTGAAAACATTGAAGAGGCTATAGCAATTGCAATGTGCATTCTGACCACTGATCAGCTGATTGGCGGGAAACCTTGGGTTCAGATCTTTACCTACCTAAGACTGATTCCTAAAAATGTGCTACAAAAAGTGACAGTTAACTGCTTAAAAAAGGTGATCCTTAGAAGTCTGGTGCTGACAAAATGAATCCTTATTTTGTACTACCCAGCAATCTGCTATATTAGTTTCACTCACAGATCACCATGAAATTGTAGGATGTTTAGTATTCTGTAATCACTATAAAAATGGTCTCATGGCTCCTTTTCATATGTCATTGGGTCATTAAGATGATGATATGACACAGGAGCATATTTTTTTGTAAATGGTTTAGAAGTGCTGTAACTTTGCCCTATACCTACCAATTAAATGCTTATGTGCCTTATGAAAGAACTCATTGGTGCCTCTTTCAAATTTGAATATATAGCCATGAAGTTAGAGGTAACAGTCAAGTTTGCAATAGTGCATCAATGTAAAAAGTGTATTCTCCAAAAACAAAAATTTCAGTCACACACAGTAGGCACTTAAATGGATACAACATTGAACGCATGATGCATTTAAAATGTCCTGCACTATGCTTTGTACATTTACGAAATAGAAGTCTTTAGATTGCACATAGTCGCCTGCCATGTCAAGGTAGCCTCATCAGGGGGGGTTTCTAATTCTAATGCCGCTATGTGTTTCCTACATTTTATAAATGTTCAAATAGCAGTAAAAGATTTGACATTTTCCATTAATTCAGTGTTTGTATGGATTTTAGTGTCTAATGTGGTTACTGTAATTTTTGTTTTTTGAGAGTCTATTTTATGCATTGCATCCACAACAGTGTGGACTAATGTCTCTGTCAGTTGTAACGGAGGTGCTGGCTAATCTTGGTTTTGTTTGTATAGTGCATTTGGATTAGTGGCTGCCTCCATCTTGGTTGTTCACTCCACCCATCTACCTGCTTGAGGTTCTTATAATCAGTGTGAATGGAGTCTATTGTCCTTAATATATGGCAGTCTTTTTCCCCATGGAGAGGCATTAGAGTTAGGGACTGTACTAACAGCTCCTTAAACGTTGAATGAAACTGCAGCATGTTGGACAGCTGCTCTATTCAAATGGGATCATGGAATTCCCATTCTCATGATTAGTGTTGAGCGATTATTATCGACAAAGTTGAAATCGGCACGGTTTTTATGTTGATCGGATTTTTTCGAAAAACGCTTTTTTGGGTAAAAAATTCTCCCGCATAATCTTTTACTACCCGCTCCATTTTAAATCGTTTCCCGGGTCATTTTGGCGGCCACAAATCAGCTTACAGAATAGAGCAGGGTGAGCGGGGTGTGCGACATCATAAACTGGGATGTGTTTTGGTTTTGCGATTGGGGGGAAAAATCACATGCCCCCTCTTTTTTAATAAACACCCCTTCCCTGTTCATATCAGGGGTGTGTCTTTTTTCTCTAAGGCAGGACATGTGTTTTGGGTCCCCCTCTAAAAAACAGCTCAGCGAAACGGGTTCTATCTTTTAAAACACAGACTTTCTATTTTTTTACTTGAACATTAAAAATTTTGGTAGATTAGAGATTTGCAGTTTTTTAGCTACTTGGGCCCTGGGGGGGAAATTTTTAAAAAGGGGGATCTAGCGCGTACAGCCGGGGAGGGGGTGGGGGGGTTCTGGGGCGAACAAAAGACAGCGGGGACGGGGGGCTTTTTAAAACCCCTTTACCCCCGGACCCATTTTGGCCCCTCTCTGACAGACCCCTTTTTTTTGAAATTGTCATGTGTAAATTTTAGGGTAAAGAATAACTTTTTTGAAATTTTCCCTAAAAAAGTGTTTCAGAGATTTTTTTTCTCGTGAAACATTGTGTTTTAAAAGATAGTAAAAAAATTTTGGGTCCAAAAAATGTTTGTTTATTTTTTGAAAAAATAAAAAAATCTTAAAAAAATTTAAAAAATTTTTAAAAAATTTTTAAAACTTAAAAAATTTTCTGCTTTTTGGGACAATATTAAATTCCAATCAAAATAGTTTAAAAACGGGCATTTTACCCTATGTTTTCTGTTTTTTTGGATCATTTTTTTAAATGTCTTTTTTTTTTTTTACGAAAATTGGGGGTTAAAGGAAATTTAGTAGAAATTTTTCAAATTTTCAAAAAAAAAATTTTTGCAATAAAACATTTTTTAGAGAACAGTCCGTTCTAAACATGTTTTTGGATTGGCCTGTATTTTTAAAATACCCCCAAAAAATCCCCCTCATCTAAAAACTACCCCCTTTAAAGTTTTTAAAAACCGCATTTAGGAAGTTTATTAACCCATTGGGTTTGTTTCACAAAATTAAAGCAAAGGGGAAAGGGAAAAATTTCAAAATGTCATTTTTTTTGCGGTTTTAAAATTTTTATACTTTGGGTTAACAAAAAATACGGTAAATGTGATCAGGGAAATAAAAATTAATTTTGACCCCAAAGATTCTGCCTTTTTCAGAGATACCCCATATGGGGCCCTAGTGCATTATTTGGCCTCAACCACAAGCCCCAAATGGGAGGAGCACCTACAGGCCCTCTGGGTCTCTTTTTCTTTCCATTTTATTTGGGGGCCATTTCGGGTTTTTCGGACACCCAAAGGGTTTCCAAAATTTAAAATAAACCCCCCAAAAAAACCCCATTTTGGGAAAAAACAACCCCCCCTTAAAGGGGGAATTATATCCAGGGTGTAGTGAGCATTATCGACCCCACGGTGTGTCAAAAAAAAAATTTTAGGGGTTGGGGTTTGTGAAAATTTTTAAAACCCAATTTTTTTTTTCCAAAAAAACCCGGGAAATTTTTTATGAAAATTTTTTTTAATTTTTTAAAAGGGAAATCCGGGAAAAAAAGCCCCCAAAAAAACCTTGTTACACAATTTCTTCCAAGTTCGGCAATACCCTACATGTGGGTGTAATCTGCTGTTTGGGCGCATGGGAGGGGGGGATAAGGGGGGATCATACCTTTGGGTTTTGGGAATGCCTTTTGGTGGGGCCATGTCCGCATATAAAAACCCCCAAAGACCAGAACAGGTTTAAAAACCCCCCCCCTTAAAAATTTAAAACCCATTTTTTGGGTTCAGAAAGATTTAAAGGGAAATCATCTAGGGGTTTTATTGTACATTTGGGTGCACAGGGGGTTACAAAGTTGCTTTTTTTTGGATTTGGGGTATGAAAAAGGGGGGAAAACGCCAAAATTTCCCCCAATTTTTTTTTTTGAGCTTCAATTTTACAGCGTTTGCCGTCAGTGTAAAAAGACCAGGATAACTTTACTTTGGGGGTCGGTAAAATTGCAATGGAAAGATTTTAAATCCCTTTTTTTATGTTTTATTACTTTTACACCCAAAAAATAGGTCTATAAAAAAAAATTTCGTTTTTATGTTTTTTCGTTTTTGATAGCCCTAACGTTTTTAGTTTTTTGTAATACGGAGATGATTTTGGGGTTGTTTTTTTTTGGGAGAGTTTAAAAG
>JAODAL010031696.1:0-48058 GCA_025379985.1 Phyllomedusa bahiana
CGGCAGCCCCCAATTGACTTGTATAGGGGGAATTTTTCCGGGACATGCCCCGGGTGGCGGGGCGGGCCCAAAATTTGGTTTTTTTTCCCCCCTTTTTTTTTCATAATCTTTAAAAATGCATACGGATTTCTATATATCGGAGTTGCTGGCAATACTTTTTTCTCTATGCTATGAGGTGTTTGATGCATTTGTTGCAAAATGCCACAAAAACGCATCAAAAGATGTCCCACATAATATCCCCTTTGGGGGAAAAAAAAAACCCCGAAACACACCACCACTTTATCGTTTTGAAAACAGGGCAACAAACCAAAAAAGCAAAAAAAGTTTAAAAAAAGGCAATGCCCGGGCAGTGTGTTTCATTTTTTCCTATGAATTTTCTTAAAACTAAAAACTTTTAAAAAAAAAAAAAAAAAAAATTGCTTGCAAAAATGCAATTTTGACACCACTAAAAAACCCCTTTAAACAGTTTTTTTCTACAAAAAGTGCCACGGTTTATACAAAAGAAAAAGAAAAAAATAACGGGTCATAATACAAATTCTCCCTTTTAAAATTAAAAAAAAAAAATTCCCCCACCCCCCCAAAAAAAACCCTAAAAAGGGTTTAAAAAGTCTCCTAAACCCTGGTACATTTTACTATTCCACCTTCCAATAAATCTTAAAAAAAAGAAATCCACCCTTTCCCCCGATTAGGTCCCCCTTTTCTTAAAATTTATCACGTCCCCCTTTTACTTGACCAAAAGGGTTCTGTAAACAGCATTGGATGCCCAAAAATTTTGGCCCTTAGTTGGGCCTGTACAGTCTATTTTTAAACCCTTTTAAGGTGCTATTTCTAGCCCATGCCAATTATCGCTCGTAAAATTTAGCAAGAAAAAAAAAAAAAATTTAATTGTAAAAGCGTGCTTTTGCCCTTCAAAAAGGAAATTCGGTAGCCCCTCCTTTTACATATTTTTTACATTTTTCACAACCCTAATAGTTTTAAAGGGCTTTTGGGCGACCCGGGGGCCCCTCCCCCCCTTGTGTCTCATCTAAGTATTTTTTTAAAATGTTAATGTTTTTTTTTTGTCTTTTACTTATACCCTCTAATTTGTAAAGTGCTGCTAATATGTTGCTGCTAAAATAAAGATTTTTTACAAAAAAATTTGGGGCATTGTTTTAACTTAACATATATCAATTAGCTTAAAAAATTTGTATTTTTTTCTCAAAAGTCTAGTAAAAAAATGTAGCGGGGAAAATTGCACTTTTCTTTAAAACCGGGGAAATGCATGAAAAAAGTTTTAAAAATGAAAGTGTCACTTAAATTTCAGATTTGTATTGGGTTTTTAAATACGGGAAACCCAGTTTTTTTAATTCTTTTTCCCGGGCAAGGGGAACTTTTTCGGGTCACAAATTCACAATGTGTGTCTGAGCACTCAATATACCTTAAAAGACTGCCTATTGAAGAGCAGCCAGTGACATTCAAGGCCCCCTTTTTTTTTTCAGGCTTTTTTTCCCCCCATCTTGACACATTCCAAATTAAGAAAGCAAATAAAGCGTGAAAATTAAAACAATTGTATTTAACCCTAAAAAAAATTACCCTTTCCTTCTATAAATTCTTTTTTAGGGGGCAGAGGGGGCTCGGTGAGCAGTGGGTGAACCTAATTGCCCAGGAATTCCTAAGGGAGATGTACAAACAGATCAAGACATCACATGAGGGGAGGGGTTTGGGATTTTTCTGCCCTAGGATTCTTGTCACTCTCTCGTTTATCTTGCTATATTGAGGAGTTAATGGTGGCAGGAATCAGTCTTGGAAAAACCAAAATAAAGAAATTTGGCTGCCGAAAGGGAAGCACACCCCCAAGCTTTGTCGGTTTTTTGTGCCCTTTTTGATTAACAAAAACACATAAAGCAAGTTTTTTAAAGAGCGCTGTTTAAAAGCAAATCTATTTAAAAGTAAAAAAACAGTTCAACTTTCTATTTAACTTAGTAATTTACTGGGGGGCCGTACATAGAGCTTGCATTTTAAAACCCCACTGCTTTTAAAATTCATTCTCCTTTGGGCACTTTTTATAAATTAAAGATTTGAAAAAATTTTTCTAAAAAATTCTCTTTTAAAACCCAAAAATTGACCCTTCCCTTGTTTTTTTTCCCGAATTAGCGTACAAAATCAAAAATAAAAATATTTTTTTTTCCAAAAATTTTCCTGTCAAAAATTTATTTTTTTGGGATAAAAGAACAAAATAAAAAAAAAAAAACCATACTGTTAACCCCCATAAAAGGTTTATTTCTTTAAATCCTAAAACACAGGATTTCCCTTAAAACCCTTTGGGAGGGAAAATAAAAACCCCCCATGACGACCCAAGAAATTGATCAATGGCCCATTTTAAAAAATTTTTTTTTCATACACAAAAAAAAACCCTTCTTTATTCCATAAACCAAAAGGAAAAGAAAAAAAAATTTTAGTAAATTTGGCCCCTTTCATAATAGGGAGAAAACAGAAAAGGAAAAAGAGAAAATTTTTTTGCCCACTAAAAATTTAAAAACTAAGAACAAACATAATATTTAATCAAAGTAAAAACTGTAGTACAGGGGAACCCTAAAAATTACAATGGTGTCCAAATATAGTATTTTCGCCATACAAGGGTTTCTATCAGGGACATTGTTTTTTTGGAGCCTGGTTTTAACATAAAAATGTCAAACTGCTGTTTTCTGCAGCACAAAATTTAATTGGGGACCGCCCATGAACATTTACATGTGCATGTAGTGATTGATGGCAAGTAGCACCCTCTCTACGTAAATTTAATTTCAACATGTTCTGAAAAT
The DNA here is from genome assembly GCA_025379985.1 of Phyllomedusa bahiana. Lineage (NCBI taxonomy): Eukaryota > Metazoa > Chordata > Amphibia > Anura > Hylidae > Phyllomedusa > Phyllomedusa bahiana. The sequence goes on from JAODAL010031696.1 coordinate 2,799, forward strand.
GATTTTAAACATTCTCCTTTGGGCCCCCAGAATGTCCCCCCCCCTTTTTCTTTTTTTAATTAAACATGGTGTAAAAAAGTTTTTTTATAAAGTTTACTTTTTAAGGACTTGCTTTATCTCTATTTTTCTTTTCTTTTTTTTATCTTCCCCCTCTTAATTTTTTCCCCCCATTTTTTTGGGAAGTTTGCCCCAAATTTTCTCAGATTTGTATTTTTCACATTTTAGGGTTTCCACATCCCAAGGCCCGACCCAAAAACCCAAATTGATATTTTATGTTGAAGGACCATTGAAATTACAATTTTTATAATTAAACCATACTTAGGGGATTTTTACCAGTTTCTTTTTTTTATACCAATGTGATTGGGTTTTTAAAATAAAATTTTCTGTTAAAAAAAAAAAAAAAAAAAGTAAAGAATTTTAGGATTTATGTTACGGGTTTTAATTTAGAACAAAAGTACAGATTTCCCTTTTCATCAAAGTTCACTAATAAATAAAGGGAAAAAACCCCAAAACCCTTTTAAAGAAATGTTAACTAAGGTACACTACTCACAAGAAGCTGGGTTTTTTAGCTTTTGGGTAAAATTTTAAAGGAAAAAACAAAAAATTTCTTTCAAACAATGATTTTTTAAAAACCTTTAAAAGTAGGCTTTTTCAAGTTGTAGCATGAAAAAATTTTTTTTTAAAATCGCAAAAAATTAAATATCCCTTTTGAAATTTGTTTCAATGGAGTCAGCAGGCACCGACACTTCGAACGTCAGTATTGGGGGTCCCTGAGCCCCCGGCGATGTAGAGGGGGAATGGGGGGGAATGGAGACCACGCCAGGGAGGGGAAAGTCAAAAGGGGCCCCCAGCTTTACGGACCCCTCCACAAGGCCAAAAAAACACATGGAAATCTCCAAAGGACCCATTTTTTGCTATCTACAAAAATAAAAAAAAAAATTTTGGGAGTTTTCTTAGCCCCGCATTTTTTTGGACAAAAAATCTAAAGGGCCAAACCCCCGGCTTAAAAGGGGGAAATCTCATTTTGGTGAGAGAAAAAAATTAAAAGAGAAGGACCACCCAACTGGGGAACCCGTTGAAAGCCGGGTGGTTTTGAGCTTTTTTTTTGGCCAAAAACATGCGGAAAAAGAACCCTCAAATTTTTTTCATATATTGAAACCCAAAAGGCCAGACACGGGATTTTCTGCGGCGCCCCCCCGGGTTTGCTAACTCTGACTTTTTACTCGCGATGACAGCCGAAGGGGCAGGACAAGGTACCCCGGGTGCTGGCAAATGACAGATCCCGGGCCCATTTTAACGAACTGGTACAAGGGCCAGGATACAGCAAAACATAGATATAGGAACGTAAAAAACCCGGGACACACCAGGACTCTAGGGGGTTAAAAATTTTAGGCTGGAAGCTTGGTCCTAGGGCAAGTACTGACGGGCATGCCAGCGGGTACCCCGCAAGTCGGGAAACCCAAAAGGGTCTCAGGCTGACGGGTTTAAACAGCAAAATCGGGAGGGAAGGTAACACAGAATCGGGAAACCCAAAAGGCGAAATTACACGGCTTATTCCCAAAGCGAAAATGCGGGATGGATTCTGGGGAAAAAAGTGCATGTCACCCCCTCCCCGCTCGGGCGAAAACCGCCGGCAGTTTTTAAATTTAAAGGAACAAATGCGCCAGTAATTGGTCATAGCCCCCCCACGGCCCCCTATTTAAGTCCGGGGCCCCTTCCTGGGAGCCTTGCCGGATCCCTTGTGGGTTTTATGCCTTTGGAAAAAAGCGTTCCAAAAGTCCTTGTTAAACTTGCCCACCGTGTAAAACCCAACCCGGGCCCCTTACTTTTTCCCGACCACGAATCTTTTCCGGGCCCGCCCAAAACCCTTTACTAGTCCAAGTTACGAACCAGACCGCCTTTCCTTTGGGGCCTTTTGGGCCCGTTTACCCGGGCTAAAAACCTCCTGATGAATCTGTTAAAACCCTCCTAAACCCCCGGCCGCCACCCGCAGGGAAGCCCTGCCCCGTGGAAAACGACCTGGGAGACCCCCCGCCGCAGCAATTTCCCTCCCGCTTTTCGGGGGGCTCCCGGTTTAAATACCGGGCCTAACCCTTTAAATTTCCCCTCCCTTGGGGGGGCTTCCACCAAACACCTGCGGGGGGCCAGAGGATCCACTATCCGGCCCCTGGATCCTGGCCCAAAGGTTTTCCTTGCCCCATGTTGCCCAAAAACACCCCCATCGTGGTTAAAACAATCTCAACAATCGCGCACAAGCGCAGCAGCTCGAGCAACTCCTTTCCCCCATTTTGGGGCAAAACAGCTCCCCCCCCTCAGCAGCAGCAAACCCTTTTCCAGTTTTTCTTCCTGCCTTCAACGGTTTTCCCGTTGGGTCCGGGGGGCCCCAAGCTTTGGGTGTCCTCACATCCTAGTTTGACGGAGACCCGAAACTTGCAGGGGGTTTCATCACCCAAATTTCTCTATGCACGGGAGCTTATTGGGCCCATCAGTTTTTTTGTCCGAACGGCGAAAGTGGCCATTTGTGGGCGGCCTCCTCCCGGGAAGGCCCCGGCAGGGTTTTCACCATATGGGAAAAAGGGGGAAAGATCCCGTGACGGCGACCTACAGTCATTTTCCCCAGAGAGTTTTCCCCATTTGTTCGAAGGGGAACCCCGCTCGAGCATCTTTCCCCCGAAAAAACACTCTCCCAAAACCGCGTCAAGGGATCTTTCCCTGGGAACAAAGCGGTGCAATTCCGAAACCTTTGGGCCCAAAAACTTTTGTTTAAACAGGCCGCCTGTGCCCACCTTTTAAAAAAGGGGTCTCGAGCTGAATTAAGGGGTTTTACTACTGCCAAGAAAATCCAAAACCTCCCCTTTTGTTACCTGACCCTTTGGGCCCCCCCATCGAAGTTTTTCTTCCCCTGAACGGGGGGAGGAAATTCGGCAAGGGGCAACTGCTACCCACCTCGCCGGTTCCCAAATCCCGGCACCGGGCCCCTTTCCCAAAGGGCCCCCGCGCTACAAACCACCAAACCTACTGAGGGGCCCATGCAGGTGGATCGGGCTCACCTTTCTGAAGAGGACTGGACCACGCGGGAGAAGAACTTGTGCCCTACTGTTTCAGTCCAGACATTACCGGAGGAGTTTTTCCCCAACTTTCCCCAAGGGCCCGCGGGAAACTCCCGCCCCTAGGATCTGTGGGAGAGGCTTCCAAAGGGGCAAACACCTCCTCTTTAAGCCTTTTGATGCCAGGCAGATCATGTCAGAAGCTGGTACACCCTTCCAGGGTTTCCGGGGTTTCTGGAAATTTGGGCCGGGCCCGGGAACCCTTTATCCACCAGTCCTTTGTGAAGCACATCGCCCCGGTGGGCCGCTTGGAAAAAACGCTCCCATCTCGGGCCAACAGCGGGGGGGGTGCTTAAACGACACCCCTCCAATTTTTTTTTTCCCCCAAGCCACTTTCCCCCCCGGGGCGCTGGGATGAAGAAAAAATCCCCCTTCAAAGTGGCCTCGCTCCTCTCAGCGGTCCTCCTTGGGCTTCCAAAGGCTGGGGCCCACCTCCTACCCCTGGGCTGGACATCGGGGGAAGTGACTCGTTGGGGGCCCAACTGTCGGGGGGCGTTTTTTGGGGGCCCCCCCCCCGCCCGGTTTCTTTCCTGCCCCATCGACCCTTTTATGACCCCCGCCGCCCCAGTATCTGGAATACGCCGATGTGTTTTCCGAGAGGGCAAACCCATAGTCTTCCTCAGCATAGTCCATAAAGAAATTGGGCCCGGGTCGACTTATTGCCGGGGACCAATCCCCCCCCGGGGCCGAGTCTATCCATTATCGGTTCCCCGAGACCCCAAACCAAGTCAGAGTACATCCAGGAGAATTTTCCGAACGGGGTTTATCCAAAGTCCCCTCGTCTTTCCCCCGGATGCGGGGTTTTTTTTCGTAAAAAAAAAGGATGGACCTTACGGGTCTGCAATAGACTACCGATGTCGGGAAAAAGATCACGGGGAAAAACCGGAAACCCAAATGCCCTTGATCACAGAACCTTTTTTACCCGGGCGCGGGCGCAAAGATTTTTTTCCAAGGGTTTGGGTCTGAGAGAGCCCCACAAATTGGGCCAAACCGCAAGGGGAAAAGAATGGAAGACTGCCTTAACAAACCCGGGATGGGCACTTTGAGTACCTGGGGATGCCCTTCGGGCTGTGTAATTTCTCTGCCGTCTTCCCCGGGCTCGTGGGAAAGACATCTCAAAACCTCCCCTAAACCTTTTTTGGGGGTTTTTTAAACCCTTTATGACATCTTGGTGTAAACCCCCCTACCTTTAGACCCACCGCAAACCATGTTCGCAATGTTGAAACGGCCCCCGGGAAACCCTCTGTATGCCAATTTGGGAAGTTTTCCCCCTTTCCCTCAACTTGCCTTTCCCCTTTCTGGGTTTACGTCATTTTTTGACCAAGGCCTACGGATGGGCCCACAAAAATTTTCAGCCGTTTTGGAATTTGGGCCAAAGCCCACTCTGCGAGCTTTTACAGCCTTTCCCGGGTTTTGTAACAAAACCCCCCAATTATCCCCCCCCCTTTTCAACGCTAGTGGCTCCGATAGTGGGGCCCCTTTAAAAAGAAACCCAAACTAACCCACGCAGCTGGCCCGAAGCCGAAAGGGCCCTTCTCGAAGCTCAAGTCCGCCCTTCCCCTACCACCCATAAATTTTTCCCCCCCGGGCCCGCTAAAAACCCCCAATTGGGAAATGAAGCCCCCCGTCTTTGGGGGGGGGAAACAGTTCTTCCCCCAAAAAAAAGGGCCCCCGGGTAAGACTGTAATGGTGGCCCTTTTTTTCCAAGACGTTCCCCCTTCGGCCGAGGGGGAATTACACGATTTGGGGACCGGGAGCTACTGGCCATAAAGCTGGCCTTGGAGGAATGGCGTTTATTTTGCTGGGGGTCCCCGGCCCCATCCGCATCTATTCAGACCAAAAAAGAAAACCCCCAATATCTCCAACGGCTTTAGCGAAATTAAAACCCCCCCAGGCTAAAGGGGTTTGCTCTTCTTTTCCCGGGTTTGATTTCCAATCCCCTTCCGGCCCCGCAAAAGAAGAATGGGGAGAGCTGACCCTCCCCCCAGGGCCCCCGACGTGGTGGGAGAAGACACTACCTTCCAAGCACATAAAAACCCCCAGAACTTTTTATTTCAGCAGCCCCCCAGTTGACCTCCGAGGGTTTTCCCCCTGGAAGACCTACGGGACCCGCTATCCCAGACGTATCTTTAAAATGGGGGGGCATTGCCCTTGGGGGCCGGTTTAACCCGGGGCCCGAAGAACGTTCCACCTGATACCCTTTTATTTGGGGTTCCAAGCTCGAGAGGGGTGTCAAGGGGGTTCGTTCAGTCCCTTTTAACTCCCGACGCCTCGCAAAAAGCCGGCAGGCCTACTACAGATATCTAGGAAAAGGTAGGACATTTTAATGGCACATATTAAAAAAGTGACTTTTTTTTGTAAATTTAATAAAAAAAGAAACCCTTGTAGGAGAAAACCCCTTTAACACGGGGTACGGGGAAAAAAGAATCATAAAATTAGCTAGGGTCAGTTCTTTTTGTTCTTCATGAACCAGATTAAATCTAAAGGCAGTCTACGTTGACTTTATAGGGACTGTAGGTTCTTATGTTGAATATGTATGTAAATCAAAACAGGCACATTTATTAAATGTAACTCTAGCAAAAATATATTTTTTTTTTGCATTTTGAATGATGCATTGAAGGGTTTTTACATTTACATAAGTGCCCTTATTATTTCACCCAACTTTCTGTTTCTCCTATGCTGCTGTGGCATGTTGGCACTTCTAGTTCCACAACTACAAAAACCAGCATGTACTAAATTGTATGGGTGCCGCTACAGTACAATACTGCATTTTAGATTGGAGGCAGCTGGGGAGGGGTGGGGGGTACTGGGAACAGTAAGAACAGACCTGCTGTACCGAGGCCAAAAGTGCAAGATCAGAGCAGCATAAGGAAGAGCTATTGTACTGGCCTGAAGATGAAAGTTCCCAGTGCTAGACAAGTGGGTGGGAGAAAGATAAGAAGAGCTGCTGTGCTGTTCCAACTGGAGGGTGCGGGGGGCAGAGGAAGGTTTGCAACGTTCCGATTTTATTATGGGCTGAGACTCAGTGTGTGATGTTAGCACACTGAGTCACACCCCGTAAGTCTCCATTTGACAGATGCCAGTTGGAGCGCTATAAGTTGGGGACTGCCTGTATTTGTGTTGCCATCCTCATCTGAGTCTGTGTGGATCTTCTGCCTTGCCATCCCGCTAACTCCATCATCTAATAGTGAATCCCTTTTTAGTTTTGTATTTGTTTCATGCTTTATATTTTTTATTTCTTGTAACTATTTGGTTGATTACCATTCATCTCTACATAAATCCCAGGAGGTACTGGTAATCTCTGTTAGAACCCAGGAAAGGTGACTGCTAAAGGGGAAGTCCAGTTCTGTTATCATATACCAACCAGCATCGTTACAACAGGAGACAAAATGTTTGTTTTATAGCAGAATATTCAACCTTTATAAAACATTCCTCAAACAAATGTAAAGTATATTATTTTATTAAATGTCACATGTTATTTTCAACCAAAAAAAGGAAAAACCTATAGAATTTTTACCAACAAAATTATTTTGTGATGGCCTATGTGTATATTCTTTAAGGGAATGGACTTCAATGTTGTTAAGCAATATTTTATATCAAGCTGGTTCCAAGATCCTTACAGAACAGTTGACAGATGAGCTCTGCATGATGAAGCCTTGTCATGGACTGATCTTTAATTTATAGCGTAAGATCATTTTCTGCCATTTCGTTCTGGGCTGTTCCACGCCCATGACACTGACTTGATATGCTTTTTCTGAAGAAAAGCTTTAAAACTTTTGTGCTGTAGCATCCTAAACCATCAACCAACCTATTTTCTACGGACTGAATCACAAACACGTCCAAAATATTCATGCATATCTACATATTGACAATTAAAGAGAATTATTGCTATTGCCCTTGTGCTTTCATAAAAGTCTCAGTGTGACCTTGTTGAACTATGCAGATTTATGATTGATCACTGAATAATACTTTATGCAATCATCCACACACTAAGGATGCTTTCAAACACTGCTGCGTTGTTGGATGTGTTTTTTGTGCAGAAATGTACAGCATTAACTGCTATTCCTTTCTGCACAAAACATGCATCCGAAAAATGCATAAAAATACAGGTGCATTTTTATGCGTTTTTCTGATGCAATTTTTTTGCAGAAAGGAACAGCAGTTAATGCTGTACAATCCCGCACAAAATAACTCATAAAAAAACACAATGTGTGAAAGCACCCTAAGCTTTTTTTTACCCTACTACCTTCTATCATTCTGCATGTGTTTGCCCCTCTCCCCCTTATTGCCATCTCATCATATTTTATATTTGCACAAAATGATACACACAGCTGACTGGGAGCAACTAACATCTTTTGTCACACTCTATGTTGGGTTTTTATCTTTAAGTAGTTCAATCATCTCAATAGCCAGTTGCCTTGTACAGAGCCATGATTATTTTAAATTAGCCAAGTCCCAAAACCTCAATAAGGCCTTTGAGCAATTACGTTTAACACCAAACTAATTTTGATTTTCAGAATTGAGTTGGTATGTGTTTAAAAATACTAAAAACAAAGTGATTTCATAATATTTTTCTTTACTTAATTTAAAAAAAAAATAAAATATGCTATGAAATAAAATAATTCATTTATTGGCAGTAAGTTTCGTGAAGCAAGAATGTTTAGCCATTAAAGGTGTTTTGCCATGAAGTAAAATTGACGTGGGAAGCTTGCAAATGAAACAAATATTTTCACCATTCATCATTATTAAAAATTCTGCACCGTTTTTGTCTTAGCTGCTACCTTAGTGATCCATAGTGTTCAGCTCATCTGCAAGTGATATGACCAGGGCTGAGAGCATCTCAGCCCTGGTCAGACATCACCTCTCCTCTCAGGCAGCTACTGAGTGTTCAAACCCCAGGTGCTGTCACTCTGCTCCCATCCTCTGTACTCCTTAGTAATTAGTCAAACAGTGCAAACTAATAAGGTTTGTACATTGATAAAGAGAAATAAAATCCACAGGTTCCTGTAGGGATTTGAACTGAGGACCCTTGTGCTGTGAAGCAAAAAAAATTACCTCTCAGCTACTCACAACTCTTTACATAAACAGACCTTTCTTTGAATAAAGAGAGGAAAGGCCTGGTGATGTCATCCTGCTGGGTCATATGATATGCAATTCAAACAAATCACACACGCCCCCCTTCTGAGCACACAGAGCTGAAGAGCTGGATGCAGGAGGTATGAAATGAGATCATGGCAAAACCCCTTTAAAGGCCACATTTTGATGGGTATGTTTGTCATAATGATCTCGCAGGTAGTGTCCAGTGTACTCACAAGATCACAGCAGGAGCTCAGCTGTAAAACAGTCTTGATTCATGGAGAAACTTCTGGGATTGTTCTTAACTCTAACTCCAGAAATGTAATTATGTGGATGTCACAGTCAATATTGACCATGGCATATAAAAGTACTTGAAAGAAAGAGGGAGCTCTTTCTTGCCATTGGTACCCTACAACCCAACTGCAGGTTGCCATTGGGTTGACATAGCAGCAGGCAGCAGCCAGAGGCCTAACAAAAGGTATCATGCCACAGCAGCTATTGGTATTTGCCCATTAAGTCATACCCGAGGCATAGCCAAGTGGGCTGCCTATCAGTGTAGCACTGACAGGTAGTAATGATCTAGAATACTAAAGTGTTCCAAAGGATTGAACAAGCAATCAGAGCACAACTACTTCAAGTACCCAAAAGACACAAAAAAACATAAATAGATTTAAAAAAATGACTTTCAACATGTGCCGACACAAAAATGACAAAATGTATAAAGCACTTTTTCTTGTTGAGCATTAAAAAAATATATATATTTAATATCACCACATTCGTACTCATCTGTAGAATAAGAATAACATTATTTTAACTATATGGAAAACTTTGGGAAAATAATAAAAAGGATCATGGTGAAAAAAAAAATTGCTAATTCATTGATCATATGTGCCCCAAAATTTTACCATTGAAACATACAACTCATCGCTGAAAAACAAGCCTACATTCAGCAACATTGATGCAAAAATAAAAAAGATCTAGTTCTTTTAATGCAAGTATGTAAAAAAAATTACTTGGTCATTAAAACGGTTTTGCCACAAAGTAAAATTGACGTGGGAAGCTTGCAAATTAAATAATAAACATTTATACCATTTATCAGATTCATTACTAAAAATTCTGCATCATTTTGGTTTTAGCTGCTACCTTATTGATCTATGTTGTACAGCTCATCTCCAGGGGATACGACTAGTGATGAGAGCTTATCTGTCCTTGCCGCACATGCTCAAACATCACCTCTCCTTTCTGGCAGCTACTATCACTGCCTGGTAATCACACACACACATTGCTGAAATGAGTCTTCTAACCCTGTCCTCTAAACACCTTAATAATAAGTCAAACCGTGCAAATAAATAAATGGAAAAAGAAACCTCCATCAGGTATGTGCATTGAGAAAAAAAATCCATGTTTGGCTCCTGCCAGGATTTGAACCTAGAACCTCTATGTTGGAAGGCAGAGGTGCTAACCACTCAGCCACATTGTAGCTGTTCACTACTCTTTATCTAAACACACCTTTGTTTGACTAGATTCAACATACTTTGTGAAAAGTCATGGTGATGTCAAACCTGCTGAGTCACATGATATGCAGTTCAAACAAATCATACATGCCCCCTTTTGAGCACACTGAAAGCTGAAGCTGGATGAAATGCCTTTGTGGCAAAGCTCTTTAAAAAGGCCCAATCAAGGTTGGTCATTAAAGGGTTCAACAAACATTGTTTTGCATTATATCTGTGATTCATGTATTTGCTTACATTAAGAAAGCTGGCTGAATATCCTATAAGTTTGGTGAATAATTTTTTTTTCTGCCAATGGTTGTAAATATAGCATTCATTCTACTGTACTGGTATGCAAGTACTCTGAAAGTCTTGCTAAGGCACAGTAAAGTGGTGCTCAGTGAGAAGAGTATGGTGGCATCATATGGACACTGTGAAGCACTATTATTATGCGAGTTCTATATGGATATGCTTACCAACAACGTATGGTAGTATTATGTGAACAATGTTTGGCAGTGTTCTTTCAGAAGGATATCGCTTGTTAATTTTAATGCATTATTGCAAACGTGTAACATACAAAGTTGAGTCACAATATAGCTTGAGCTAGTCATGAGCTGGCTTGATGGTTATATAGGGTGTGCGATATGCTGTCTCATACACATATTCCTCATTACGGCCATGGCTTTCAGGCTGAGAGGGACAGTATTTCTAAAACTGCAATATGTGAACTGTTCCTGTATTGTTTGGTGAAAGTGTATCATGAGTGGACAAATTAGAATAATGCACAAAATGCGATGGACCGGGCGCTCGTCTTTGAATCAGACCTCATGGAGGGTACCGTTGAATAAAAACTTATGTTTATTCCATATAAAATGCAAAAGGTATTAACCTCAGCATAAAACTGCAACACACACATGGTATATATTGGTGTGTGTTGCAGTTTTATGCTGAGGTTAATACCTTTTGCATTTTATATGGAATAACATAAGTTTTTAGTCAACGGTACCCTCCATGAGGTCTGATTCAAAGACGAGCGCCCGGTCCATTGCATTTTGTGCATTATTCTACGTTGTACCCGTCCCCCATCTTTTTGGATTCGGAGGAGAGGACTAAGCGGCTGCCGTTTTCTCGAGGCTCAGACAGAGCCTATGTAATATTCATATGAGTGTTGTGCCTCTAAAATACTTTGCACAACGACCAAAGGTGAGCACTAAAATATTTTTCCCCAAGTTTTAATGATAGAAGTTTACAGGCCGATCTTTCCATTTTTTTCTCAAAACATTGAGTTGGACAAATGGTACTATGTAAATAAGCAATGTGGAAACTGTGGAGCACCATGTGCCATTCATGTGAAAGGTGAATGTTGACTACAAAAGTGCGTGAGGGAGGAATTCCACACTACAGTGGAGCAGCTCACTCCCAAAATAAACTAAGGGGCAACCAGACGTGTGTCTTAAACAACAGTTTAGCTAATCTTACTGCATATGGGACTCCGAAGCAGACAAATAGGCGCTACACCTCTGCAAAACGAAATTACTTTGGGGAAAAAAAAAAAACTTAATTGAACCTCCACTGACTGATAAAGGACTGAGTCACATTTTCTGCTCTCTCGCTTTACATGCCAATGTCCACAAATTTAAAAAACACCAAAGCAAAAACACACTGCAAACATTGCTGGAAGAACACAAGCTGGTGGTTGCAGCATTGTGGTTTGGAGAATATTTTTGTGGTATTTTCTGGCCACTTATCCATGTGGAAGGCACTGCTATCCCATTTTAGTACAAATCCATTGTTGCAAATCAACTAAACCCATACATGCGGATTGTCTTCCCAGGGACAGATGGGATCTTTCAGCAAGACAATGTGAAATTTCACACAGCTACAAGAGTCCAATATTTATTGGAAGAGCATGGCTAAGATTTCTAAGTATTACCCTGGCTTTCTTATGCTGCAGACGTGAACTCAGTTGAGCATCTTTGGGATGCACTGCAGTCAGCATGGCACCAGATATTGTACCTATCACAAGCCGTTGTCTGTGCTGCACAGAGAGCTTTACAGGTAAACTAGTACTTCACAGGTTTAAAAAATATTAAATCTTACAATCAAATGTAAGCCTTCTATATCATTTGGATTTAGAGCTCCTGAAATGGTGTACCACAGTTTATCTACACTAGTCTCAAGTATTGTATGTATTTTACAGGTACACTTCATTTTTTGTTTGCTTCTAAGAACTATTGACTATATTATCTACTTTAAAGCAGAATAAGTCACATGGAATCACTTAATTTCCACCACTGCTAATCCATTATCCAAATTTTGTCAGAGAGATTCTCAATCGATCCCATATTACACATGGCAGACTATGCACCTAATAGAAACTGACTTGTTTCATTGGGGCCACACTGCCTTCCTGTTCCTCTGCCAGCATCTTAGATTTCATGTATTGATTTCAGATTCAAAACTGCTTTGGAGAGCGCTAGATTTTCAACTCTTCTCAGATTATGTTGTTACTGAACATTACCATAAAGACAGCACCTTTCATTCCATAGTTCAGTGTTGCTCTATGACTGAAGTGTAAATTTTAAACAGGCAGAGATGTTTATGGAAGATGCTTTTCCACACACACACACACACACACACACACACACACACACACACACACACACACACACACAAAAACAATTTATAAATATATTATATAAAATATATATAAAATTATACACATACACAATTAATATACACTCACATATATATATATATACATATATCTCTTCATGCAGAGTAGAGAAAAATACTGGCTGGCTGTGTGGGAGGTATGGGGTAGCTCAGGAAGGGAAGATCTCTCCTTAAGGAGAGCACCGAACGAACGGCTTGTAGAGTTTTTGTTTTGCCTTTTCGCCCTCTATTTAGCATCTGCATATCACAAGGCATTATGGGAAAGGGGCTGAGAAACCCACAGCCAGCCAGTATCTTCTCTACTCTGCACTGAATAGGGACAAAAATACCGAAACAGCGTTGTCTGTAGATGAGAGATACTGGCTTGGCTAAAAAATCCTTTTGCTTTCTTAAACTCATGGGTCCCAAAAACAAATTGAGGATTTGTTAACAACCAACACAGGGCCTGTGGGCTTCTCAGCCCCTTTCCCAAAAATGCCTTGTGATATGCAGATGTCAAGTAAAAGGGGGAAAAGGCAGAACAAAAACTTTACAAGCCGTTCGTTCGGTGCTCTCCTTAAGGAGAGATCTTCCCTTCCTATATATACATATATATATAATGGCAAGGAAAGAAAAGAAAGGGAGGGCGCACAATAGTGTAGTACAGTTAAAATATTAGCCAATAAAAGAGCAAAGCTCACCTGGTAAGGTTGTGCAATAAATAGAGGCACAACACTCAAGAAGGCTTACAGGGCTTTTAGTGCTGTAGCCCTTAAGACAGCAGCCTGGATCCCAGGAAAAACACAGGTCCGGTACAGGACTAGGTAGGAACTATCTTGAAGTATCCAAAATGGGCGTGGATCCGGCGCTCCGAGGCAAAAACAGAGAGAAGCGATCTTTTCGCTATAATCTATTAAAAAGACTAGCTTTATTGTTTAAAAGTGCAGCAGACTTATGCTGTCACAAAAATTAAAACCAAAAGACATAAATAAAAAGGCTCAACGTTTCTTGCGGCAAACCCGCACTTCCTCAGGAGTCTGCTGCACTTTTAAACAATAAAGCTAGTCTTTTTTAAAAGATTATAGCGAGAGATCGCTTCCTCTGTTTTTGCCTCGAGCGCCGGATCCACGTCCATTATATATATATATATATATATTATATATTTTATAATATATATATATATATATATATACACATATATATATATACTATACACACATATAATATACACACACACACATATATATATACACAAAACACATATATATATATATATATATATATATATATATATATATATACACACACACATATATATATATATACACACACACATATATATATATATACACACACATATATATATATATATACACACACACACATATATATATATATATATATATATATATATATATATGTATAAAACAAAACACACACATATATATATATACACACACCACACCCATATTATAAATATATATATACACACACCCCCCATATGTATATATATATATAAACACACACACACACATAGATAGATATATATATATATATACACACACACACACAATTATATATATATATACACACACACATATATATATTTTATATAATATAATATATATAATATATACCCACACATATATTTTATATATACACACACACAATATATATATATATATTTAAAACATATATATATACAATTATATATATATATATAAACACACATACACACACATATATACATAAATTATATGTATATCAATAATTATGCTTGCTATACAGTTCTTTTTTAATTTTAACAATAGGAGTCAATGACTATGCAACTGCGTGCAATACATGTGGACCATATGTTTGGTGTAAAGGTCAGAAAATTATCCTGTGCTAATGTCAAAAGTAAATTTCAAATGCAATATGTATAAAGCCTTACAGACATTTACTGGAATGATACTGTAAAGCAGAGTTCAGATATTGTTTATGCTCGGCTGCAGATAACATTTGGCTACAGTGAAGAAGTAAAACTATAAAGAGTGCCACATAGGTATAAATATTTGTGACCACACTATTTTATACCAAAAGTCTTAATTATACTGTTCTAGCTAAAAACAGTTAAAACACAATTCAAATTCAATCTTGTTGGCATGGAACCAAGATAGATCTTCTAAGGCTAAGGCCACACAGCGTAGGACAAAAAACGTCGGAAAGTCAGTATTAGGCTATATCTAAACAGCACACGAAAACTGTTGGAGTTTTGGTGGTTTTAGTATTTTGAAACCACTGAAAATCTGACCGTTTTGCATGCTCATAGACTTTAATACAAAAAACGACCTGTAGTGTACACGGGTCGTTTTTTTTTTACCAAAAAAATTTATGGTGGCGGCAGATTTAGGAACATCGGTTTCCCATAATTTCAATTATAAGCACCGATGGAAAAAAAGCTAAAACCGATAACGGTTTTTGCGCAGAACGTGACAAAAACCGCGGTCGGTTTTAGCTTTTTTTCCCGTCGGCCCTTACAATTGAATGTATGGGAAACCGATTTAAATAACGCAAGACGGCGGTTTTTACAACATGTCCCTAAATCCGCCGGCACCAGAAAACAAGCTGAAAAAAAATGACCCGTGTACATGCATGCAAAACGGTCGGATTTCCAGCGGTTTCAAAATACTAAAACCGTTTTCATGTGCTGTGTAGATATAGCCTCATACTGACTTGCCAGCGCAAGATTAGAACACCCAACATTTCTGGTATAAATTCTAACTACAAGGTATTGTTTAGAGCTGCAGTCAGGGGGTCTCTTTTACCTGCTTCAGACTGCACTGATAATTTGCTTTAGTGGTTACCACAGCAATTTTTGTGACATCTTTAATTTAAGATGTGTTATTTGTCAACTAAATTTAATGTACTAAGAAGAGTTTCTCAGTTTCATTTTTGAATTCAGGGGCGTGTTTACTGGCCTCTACTGGCTACTCAAGCTGCTGAGGACAACAGGTCTGTAGCTATAGCAACCAGCACTGGTAGTCAATGAGGTGAGATCAAACAGGTCTGTAGCTATAGCGTTCCGAGGAGCTGATGCAGCCCATACAAGAGGGGATATCTCAGAATAGGTAGGACACTGTTAATGGACATATATTGCAAAGTGACTTGTTTCTACAAGATCTTTAACATAATAAGCAATCCTTGTAGCGAGACAACCCCTTTAAGGTTGGGTGTTACACAGATTGACTTAAATGTGGACATCGGTTATCTATGACTGCAAGGCTATGTTCACACGGCTGATTTCAGAACTGATTTCAGAACAAATAAGTGCCACTAAGTGTGGCACGTATTTGGAACTGATTTCCCGACGGATTCACCATCCCCATTCATTATAGGTGGTGAATCCATCCGGAAATAATTGACATGCACATTGTTTTTGCGGCCGGATTGCAGCCGCAATCCGCGGCCGCAATCAGGAAACGGAAATAAGTGTGGTCTGAACGACGACACCTATTTCCCATTTAAATCAATGTAAAACGGCCAGTTACTTGTTTGTAACTGATTTCGCAACGGATTTGCAGCCGTATTTACGGCCGCAAATCCGTTGCGAAATAAGCCGTGTGAACATGGTCTAAAAGTTTTGTTATAATTATCATTATTATTACCACTGTATTGTAGCCAATTTGTTAAATGGGCTTTATTTTAGAAAATTTGCTGGGAGCATCTGTGATCAGGAAAATCGCTGTGCAAGTGCTTGTTTTTATCAAGTGTTTCTGTTGGAAGAACAAAGTATTGCAAGATATATATTAAACCAATGGATGACAATCTAGGCTATTAGCTAATGAAGGGTTTATGGTCCAGATAAGAAGACCATTTAGACCATTATGCACCAATAGTTCATTATGTTTATTATGTCATGTGTCAAGGTTTACATCATATTTTGTGATGTTTCAGAGCACTGGTTTATAAACCTCATTATTGTGTGTGCTGTTCTAAATGAAAAACAATGCATAGTACCTTCATATCTAATTCTATTATTATTGTATGAGCTCCTTCTTCAACCAATTGTTCATGTATTATTAATTTTCCTTGTCTATTATATCAGTCTAATCCCTGATTATACAAGATATACAGTGCAAATAAGGGCAGGCATGTTAAATCAAAATAATACCAACTCTTAGAGATATATACTGTTTCAAAGTCAACATTCAGTGTACATTTCCCATTCAGAAGCAAATCAGTAACTATCATATAAACTGAAAAACTACTTTAAAAAAATAAAAGAATAAGGCTATGTTCACACGGCTGATTTGGGGATGGATTTCAGTCCATATTGCGCGCCGTACTGCGCGCAAATATGGCTGAAATTCGTCCCTGTCATTACGGTAATCCACAGTTCTCATAGAGAACTATGGATTCCGTTCCCCCCCTCCCCCCCCTCGCACACTACGGCGAGCGGGGATAAAGTGGACATGCACATTATCCCAGCGGGATCCGCACCGTGGATAATGAAAGTCCATGGGGCCGGCAAGCTGCTGGCCGCCCCGCCCCCGTACACACGCCGTAATTGCGGGCGAAATTTGTCCCGCGATTACGGTGTGAACATAGCCTAATGGTTTCTCTGTAAGGTATATATTGGGTCATTCAAAGTAATTTCAAACCCTTTTTAAAACAATTTAAACATTTTCTGTAAAAACAGTAAATACAAAAATATCCTAACCTTAGAAATGTTATATAATCACTATTTCCATCTTCCTCTGACGTGCTATAAAGAAGTATGCCATATATGTTTTACTCTCACTTATTAGGAGCAGTGTTTGCCATTTTTCTGTAGCAGTGTTCCATATATATTTTAATAGAGCAGTCTCTATGGGAGTTACAAAAGGAGCAGAGCAAAAAAGTGAGGTCACTTTATCATTGTATTCAGTCAGAAAAGTGACCAAAGAACTGGTAACCAGGGGCCACAAGTACTCATTTTTAAGACTGCTTTACCATGAAAACTGTGAATCTTTGGAATAGCCTGCCTTCGGAGCTGCTTACAGCAGGAACAGTTGAGGTTTCAAGAAAGGATAAGGATCCTTCCACACGACAAGAAATTCCCATCGGGTTTACACACTGATTCGGGTTTTAAAAAACTTAAAAATTCCAACTGTAAACCATCCCTAAATTGAAATCCAAATTGTAGTCAACAGGGCTTGGATTTTCTTGAGGGTTTCAAAACTGCCGGTTTTCAAAAATCTTAGAATGTACTCAATCTTCTGCCATATTTCAAGTAAGAAAAGTCACAAACATTTTTATGTCCGATCCGTGTCCAAAACCCCATAGACATGAATGGGACTCATTTTCTCACTGCAAATCCTGTGAAAAAAAACACTACCTAAAATCCACATTGAAAACGGTGTCAATTTTTGTCCGACAATATGGTTTTAGGATTCATAATCCGACGAGTATTTTGACATTTGTCCTGTGAACGTACTCTTCTATAATTACTTACAAGTAAAAAAAATATTATTAATTATATTGTCAGATAAGTAATCTGGATCCAGTCTGACTGAATATTTCATTACTTAAGCCAAATTTGCCATTAGGGCAGATGCCTTATGGGTTTCAAAATCTGCATCAGTAGGGGAAACAAAGCTTAAAAATTACATCCACCCCTCCTTTCATGCACATCTTCCCCACCCTTGGTTGAACTTGATAGGCATACGCTACTCACAAAAAGTTAGGGATGTTTGACTTTTGGTTGAAATTTGAGGATGAATATAAAATATCTTGATTTTTTTTTAAATAAACTGAATGAGACCATGTCTTACCTTTAGAATGCACATGTCCAACTGTTTAATGTTTCAACTTTTTGCACAATTTGCTGATCTTTTAACATGGAGCTAAAAGGCAAAATTCACCACAGGTGTTTAATCCCTGAATCACCCAATACATTTAAGGGAACAATTTGAATTGGGATTTAAACAGTCCTCATCATGCTGTTCATATTTTGTCTTGTTCTCATTATGTCAACACCTTATAATTGATCAACAGTACCTTGCCATTGCGAGGTTACAAGCAGGATGCTCTCAGACAGAAGTGGCCATAAAGATTAGAGTGTCAGAGTGTCAGAGATTGGAAGAGTCACAAAAAGGCAAAGAACTGGATGTCCTCTGGCTTCATCACACACTAATGACCGCTTCATTGCAAACAATGCCCAGCGGAAGCGGATGATGAATGTCACACAACTCCAGGCATGTTTAAAGGAGGTGAGAGGCAACCAAGTGTAGCTCAGATCATTCATAGCCGTTTACATCATCATAGTCTGCGGGCTAGACGACCAGCAAGGGTATCTCACCTGGCTGATGTATAGCGCGCTCCTTGACATCTAAAGCATGGTTGGCGGCCATCATTTCTGCGCAGAGTGAATAAACATGAAATCACTGACCAGCACTGAGAAACACTTGTCCCTCGTCCAGCGTAGACGCAACCTAGCCCACGCAAGACAATGATGCCTGTGCCTGGTGGTGTGTTTAGGTCATCTAGCATGAAGACCAAGCTGATGTCACGTCAAACCATTCGTACATTTGGGTGCCTCACCTCCCTTAAGCGTGCTTGGAGCTGTGTTGCACTCATCATCTAGATCAGTGTTTCTCAATTCCAGTCCTCAAGACCCACCAACAGGTCAGGTTCTCAGGATCTCCCACAGAAAGCACTGACAATAAATGCATCACCTGTGCAATACTAATTATATCAGCTGTGCAATACTGAGGAAATCCTGAAAACTTGACCTGTTGGTGGGTCTTGTGGACTGGAGTTGAGAAACACTGATCAAGAGCCACAAGGCATGGTTTACAATGAAGTGGTCATCAGGGTGTGACATAGCAAAAGGACGTCCACTTCTTTGCCTTTCTGTGACTCTTCTAGTCTTTCTGTATCTCTGATGACACTCTATGACACTATAAGCTCAGTGGCCAATTTCCGGATAAGGTATTTATTAAGTAAGGTGTTGTCTTGGTCTCATGATATCAAAATTTGAACAGCATGATGAGGAGGACTGTTTAAATTCTGTTGTGAATTTTGCCATTAAGCTCCTTTTTTTGAGATCAGCAAGTTGTGCAAAAAGTACTGAAACACTGAACAGTTGGACATGTGCTTTCTAAAGTTAAGAGATTGTCTCATTTAGTGCATTTAAAAAAAAAAAATAAGAAATGTTATGTTCATCTGAAATTTCAACCAAAAACCAAATATTCCTAACTTCTTGTGAGTAGTTTAAGTTTTTTTTCCAACCAAATTAACAGAGTACATGACATACTCTGAAAATGCTAAAGATGGGAACATGTATTAATTTAGATTCATGTTTTAACTTAAATTGAGCTGTATTACAATAGGAAGGTGTATACCACCAAAAACACTATGATGGCTATTCCTTCCTTCACACTTACCAATGGTGCCATAATGCTGATAAATGATAAGATGATCTCAGCATGAAATAGATTAAATGATTACCAAGGAAATGTTTTTAATATTACAGTTGACTTAGTGTACCTAGGAAAATAAGTAGCTTCACAGATTAAGCATAACACACTCAGAGAAGGGAAGGGAATAAATTAAAGTGTTCTGGTCAAATAAATCTCCAAAAATGTTTTTTTCTGTTTTTTTTTTTGTAAAAGGAAGAGTCTGGGGTTGAACAATTTATGAAAGGTCAAATATTTGTAGAATATTGACTCCTTGGTGCTCAATCATGGAACGAATAGCAAAAAAACAACCATTCTCACACAGAAATACCACAGTTTATAGGCCAATGTATACAAAGGTTAATAAAGGCTAAAGGTTAAAATAATAACTTAATCAATATTATTATAGATAAGATGTTTGATATAGACATATTATACCACACATACAGGTCTACAACCCCCAGCAGTTTCAGCTGTTCCTGTGGAGCAGGGCTTAAATCCCCACTATTTGGTATTCAAATATTGTTAAGTATGGATCTCATGTATAAGGATTTAGCTAACACCTAGTGTCATTGTTGGTCTTAACCTATTTTAATATATCTTTTTTTTCCAGGGCACAGCTGATGAAATAAACCTATATATGTGACTCCACACATAGGAAGAACTTTAACTTCTGCAATAATTTGATATTAGTAACTCTTTTGTAGCACAGCAGGATACATGGACACCTCAAAAGAAACCTCACTTCCATCAATTAGCACTGAACAAATGCTGCCTCAAACCTCCAAGCTTCAAAGACTTCAATTAATCAACACTAGCCAAACTGTCTCCGATATTTCATATCGATTTATAGGCGATCCGCTCATAACTGGTGCATGGCGAGTTCATACCTGAAAATATGGAACTCCCCGCCCAAACAGCCACCATTTCCGGGTTTCTGGGGCGCAGGGGGACCGAGATATCCAGAACCTTTAATCTGAGTTAGTCTGTCTTGATCATCGGCCTCACACGCCTAGTACTCGGTCTATGATATATAGCTACCCAAGAGTTGGTTCCTGGCCCTGTTATAAGTCGGTAACAGACCGGTCATATAACTAAACGAGAGAACTGGTGGCAGCCGTTCAGGGTTCTGGACGAGGAAAGTGTTCTCTTGTCCGCCCTTCTTCTCCCTGTGCCCGTGTGGACAGGGGTGAACAGTGGAACCGTATCTGGCTGACCTTGTGCACCCCCTAGGGGGCCGTGCAACGTCGAGATACACCCCAAGTCAGGTCGTCGTCCCTCCAGTGAGCCGGCGGACTAGGCTGTTTTCGTCACAGTGAGGAAGAAGGGAACATCTCAAAACGTAACTAAAATAATGACATTGCAACAGTGCAGACACAGACACAGCCTCACAGGCTGCACTTTCTACCCAGCCTCTTGAAGCTCATTCATTTTCCCTGTCATCAGATAAGAAGTGTTTCACGCAAGCGCGGCCTGTCATCTCCTAGGTCATGTCTAGTGGAAGCTTTCAGGTAACTAAGGGGGATTGAGAAATGCTGTAGTTCCCACAGTCTTCACTTTTTGTAATCACATATATTTAGAAAAGTGATTAAATACGCATTTTGGAGGATCCCACGTCAACATTACATCGTGGCAAAACCCCTTTAACCCTTTATTAGTTGGTGACAGTGTTTGAATAGAGGTTGAAATAAGTACGTTGTAATGGTCAGTGATTTATTTTTTTCTGCTTAATAATCACACACACACACACCAACTCATTGCTGAATGAGTGTTCAACCCCAGGTGTTGTCATTCTACTCCTCCTCTCCTTGGTAACTAGTCAAACAGTGAAAATAAATAAATAAAAAAAAATAAAAAAACCTGCAGGGATTTGAACCTACGACCCCTATGTTGGAAGGCAGAAGTACTATCCACACAGCTACTTTGTAACTTCTCAGAGCTCTTTAAATAAACAGACCTTTCTTTAAGTAGAGTGAACACACTGTGGAGAAAGGCATAGCGATGTTAGCCTGTCACATGATGTGCAGGTCAAACATGAGCTGAAGCTGCATAAAAAAGGTATGAATTGACATTGAAGTAGAACCCCTTTAATGCAGGGGTTCTTGTCATTTTTTGTTCCATGGATCCCGTTACCAGTCTAGTAAAAACAATCAATTAATTAAAACAATTTACCTACTTTACATATTATCTGCAATTATAACACAACTTTCAATAAATCAACAGTACAAGTAAAAATAAGAAACTCTGCAATCGATCGAAGAGAAATTATGAATTCTTCGCTTATCTGTCTCCTTTTTCACCCCCTCTTCTGCTTTCTTACATGTTCACTCATAAATCACTAACAGAATCGGTGTTTTAGAGGCTATGGAAATGAGTTTCAGGTTATTGAAGTTATTGAGAGAGAGGGAGGGAGAGGTAAGACAAAGAGACACACAAAATTGGTGAAAAATCTAAAGGGCAACATGTTCCATTATGGCTGCACCATTTTTTTGGTGTATCTTGTGCAAAAAAAAAAAACTGTTAATGCCCTATTCTCTATATAAATCAACTGTAGTACACCAAAACTAGGCGCATTTTACACCAGGCACGACATATTTGAATGCGCCTAGGTTATGCTAGCAATGATATGCTATGCACCTAGGTTATGCTATGCGCTTAGATTACTATACAAAGTATACCACGCACCAGACTTTTGACAGGTTCATTCATTCATTCAAGCGCACTAAACACTCATTTAATGCACCTTAAAACTGGCGTGGTGGCACCTCTTTCGGACATGTCACCCATAGTGTCTTTTCTCATCTCAGTGTTGGACTTCAATGTGCACTTGTCCTAATGCCTCCCCTCTTCTCTTGGTGGTAGATTGCTTTCCACTTTCTTCCTCTTTTGTTTTCAATAGGATTCTATGGACAGATAGTTGTAACCTTATCCAAGCATTTTCCCACAACATGTAAAATTGCAATTTTATAACCATAAAAATTATTAATTATTGCTGCCAATAAAAGGTAAATGCTGAGATTAAGAAAAGATCAGGAAATGTTTATAAGAAAGTGTATGAAGGTCGTTGGAATTAAGTTGGTCAAAATAATGCTTTTGATATATATATTTTTATTAAAAGAGTATATTGTACTTTTAATAAATAGTGTATTAATATTTTTATATATTTTATCCCTTCCATGCAGCTCTTCTACTTTTTCAAATGGAAAGTAGTGTGTGGGCGCTTTCTACAACTTTGGTTTTTAAAACAGAAATTGTGACATATATTTGCTCATACATGCCCTCCTAGTTCACAGATCACTATCTTATCTTCTACTCCCAGAATGGCCAATAATCTCATGACAAAATATTAAATTTGGGTCTCTTTAACAATGTTAATAGTTCCACAAAGACCACTAGAAAGCGATAAATAATTATTGGATATCTGTGGATCACTCACTGATGGACAGGAGAAAATTGTACTTATTAGTATACCCCCTTTCAATGTCACGTGCTCCAACAAACGCCTCCTCCCTCTTCCCCGATGAAGACCTAGATGCTTTCCTCTCTCTCTACTCTCTTTGTTTTCAATAGATCGATAGTACAAGGAAAGATAAGAAACTTTGTAATACATCTTTATCCAATAATATGCTTCTTCCACAACTTATCTGATAATTGTCTTCCTCTCTACATTTTCAGTACCAGTGAAAAATTATGTTGCAGTTGCTGCCAATAAAAGGCTAAGGAGAAGAGGGGGAAAAAGACACAGAGAAATGTTGCTGCTTTGAGAAATGTTGCATGGTTTTACCCCAGTGTTGGATTTACAGTCTCACCTATCAATACTGCTATATATATATATGCCTTCCATGCAGCTTCTTCTTCTTTGTATGTCTTAAAGTTTGGAAAGTATGTGTGTCTGGTAGGCACAGCAGCTATTCTCCACCCACTTTGGAACTTTATTTGGGGAAAACAGAATATATATGACATATAATGCTCAGAAATGCTGCCATTCCTCAGATACACACATGCACCAGCTTATTCTATTCTCCCAGAATGAAAGTGAAGTTTAATTTTCATTTATGCAGCAAAATAATGTATAATTGAATGCAAAAAAGTGTTCATAGTCTTTAAAAATGTTAAATAGTTCAAACACAAAGTCTACTAGAAAGCTAAATAACTTATTACATATCTGTTAAGCTTTGTTCACAAAACTTGTATTCATCAAATTAGAGAGGTCACTTAATTTAGGACTAAATTAACCACAGCAACCATGTGGCTGATGGGATGCAAAAAAATGTTTTTATCATCTTGCTCTGGTTAAAATGATATAGTAACAAAAGGCTTAAATTGAGCATCAACATTTCAAATTCAAGTGTTAAAGCATTTGTCCATTAGACAGTGACCCTCGATTTAGATTGGAGAACAGTTGTGGGCCGTGAGCGATAGGAGATGACAAGCTCTGTACAATGCCACAAAATATGTTGGTGCTGTATAAGAAATAAATAATGAATACATCCAATTACTACTTCTTATTTTCCTTAACTCATAGGAGTATCCTATTCCTTACAGACCTATTGTGATTTAATGGATCAGAGGTCATTGATTAACAGCTTTCAGGTAGATCAATAAACTCATCTCCTGGAAAAAATCTGTACTATTGTATACAATTTAAAGATGTGATTGACAACATGCCATTTTATATGAGATCTGTTAAAGGCTAAGGGTATAACCGACAAACGGCAGATTTAACCCTTCCCCACATCATGACAAACGTACAGATCACAGATTTGACCTCCTTTGTGTGTTCAGACATACACACACTAGAGGACAGTTCAGATTGAAAGACGCTCTTCAGCACTAACCTCTAAGGCTATGTCTACACTGCAGTTGACAAAAAACGACCTGAAAACGATTTACTAAAAAAGTTAATGAAACTGAGATTTCTGTCCACTGCCTGTCAAAAGCAGCTGAAAAAACGGCCGTGTTTTGCCACGATTTGCGTTTTTTTGCGCGTTTTTTACAAGCGTTTTTTGCTTCCCTTTAAGCCTGTTTTTTAATGTATGCATAAATTAAGCCATTGGATGTAACTTCGCCCTACAAAAGGGGATATAAAGCACATCATTGCATTTATATGTGATCTTGTAGTCGTTTTACGGATTTTGTCGTAATAAAGTTATATTACGTTTGTCACCAAAAATACGGGTTTTTTTTTCGGACTTTAGCGCTAAAGTTCATTTTTTTAATGGATTTTGCTGCTAAGATCTGCATTGTTATGAATTTTGGCGCTAATAAAGTTATTTTGCGTTTGTCGCCAAAAATACGTTTTTTACGGATTTTGCCACTAAAATCCTTCTCTTTACATATTTTGGCGCTAATAAAGTTATCTCGCTTCTGACGGCAAAAATATGTTTTGGTTTTTTTTACAGATTTTGGCGCAAAAAATCCGTCTTTTACGGAGTTTGGAGCTAAAATACTTTTATTAACATATTTTGGCGCTAATCAAGTCAAGAAAAAGATTTTAGCACCAAAATCCGTTAAAAAAACGTATTTTTAGAGTCAGAATCAAGATAATTTTATTAGCGCCAAAATCTGTAAATAAAAGGATTTTAGCACCAAAATCTGTCAAAAAAGCATATTTATTGTGTCAGAAGCGAGAAAACTTTATTAGTGCCAAAATCTGTAAAGAAAAGTATTTTAGTGCCAAAATCCGTAAAAAACGTATTTATGGCGTCAGAAGCGAGATAACATTATTAGCACCAAAATATGTTAAGAAAAGGATTTTAGCACCAAAATACGCAAAAAACGGATTCTGACGCCAAAATCCATAAAAAAATATGAATTGCGCAAAAATCGTTAGCGACCAAAGCATGATCATTTTATTAACAAAAGGTACAAACAAGGACACATCAGACACTTGTATGCAAATTTGATAATGTATAACCTTTGTTACACCCACTATAGGTGGGACTTGGGTCTCCTGGGAGGATTTTCATTGAAAAATCACTGCAAAAACACGCCAAAAGACGTCCGGCGCTTTCCATAGACTCCTGTAGTAAATTTTCTGCCCGGGTCTGGCGTTTTTTAGAGCATGTTGCAAAATACGACCAGTAAAAAAAACGAGCAGAAAAAAAAAGCTCAGTGTAGACAGCAGGAGGTTTTACATTAGAAGTCTATGGGAGCTGCTTACAGTCGTTTTTCCAGCGTTTTTAGAAAATGAAAAAACTGACATTTTTCTGTGCAGTGTAGATATAGCCTAAGATTCGAGGAAACTTGTTTAGTAATCCTTTCTACACCATGCTTAACAAAAGGGGATGGAATTACTTTTTTCTGTCCCTGTCAACTTGATTACTGGAGCTGACTGGAAAACTGTAACAAACCTGGGTCTAACAAAGGCTCTAAGGGCTATCAAGTCAGACATTCTGTTAGGGCATACCTTTAAAACCTATGCATACACAGCGAACAATGTAATGTTCTATACATATAGACAAATATGACTTAAGAGGTTTTACCACAAAAGCATTTCTTGCCTGGTTTGTCTTACTTCAGATTTCAGTGTGTTCAAAAGGGGGTGTGTATGATTTGTTTGAACTGCATAATGATGAAGTATGAAAATGTTTCTTATTTAATTTGCAAGCTTCCCACATACTTCATGGTAAAACCCCTTTTAAATAATATAGTGAAAAAAGTAAGACCTCTCTAAGAGTACTAAATCTATGACGCACCATTACTGGGATACTTTGCTGCTTACTCTTTTCTCACCAAGACTAGTAAGGTTTTTCTAGTGTCTAATAAACCTTCTTACCGGCAGTCTTTTCTCTAAGTAAATAAGCATGTTTGTTGTTTTAAGCCAATTCAATGGCTACTGATGTTTCCTTTTTTTAATTAGCACTTTATCCAACCTATCAGACAATGGAGGCTAAAATGGTAAATGCTTCTTTTTTGTCTATACAGTAGAGGAAACATTGTTTCATTATAGGAAGTTTGCCAAACAACAAGCCTGTCATAGTTTAATTTTTCTGGGATACTGAATTAGCAGTGAGTTTAGTTGTTCTGAAATTTCTGGAGAACTCCCTACGAAAAACTGTATTTTTTTTTCTTCTAAGACATAGAACACGGCTCGTCTTCCAGTGTGGTAGAGATCTTGTGTGTTTGTTCTAGACAGTAAAATACTATAAGGCCATGTCCCCACTTCACGGGTTTTCGGCCGGTTTTTCAGCCGGTTTGCGGTTTTTCAGACCGCCTGAAAAACCGGCCGAAAATGAGCACAATTATGCTCTATGCAAAACCTGTGCAGCAGTCCCCACTGCACAGGCTTTGCCGTCGGACGGTTTTGCCGCCTGCGGTCCGGCGGCAAAACATTGTAGAAGCACAATCTTCCATCCGGTTTCCCGACGGAAGATGTGCTTCTCAATGGAAGAGGGTAGGGCTATTCTCCGCTCATCGCAGAGAAAAGCCGTCCCCCCCGCAGCCGTGGGGACGGGCGCAAACCAGGACAAATACCTGCCGGCATATTTGTCCTGTGCAGTGGGAACGCGCCCTAATTCCATCACTGTTTTAATTGGGGTCTAAAAGCAATACTATTCCCAATATCCATGGATTTTAAAACCAAATGTATTTTAAACCAAAAGTCTGTCACATATCAAATATCTGGCTAAAGTCATTGCTGACTCTGGAAGTTAAAACTAGAACTACCATGAACAAATATCCTACACTTTTCTAAAAAATGCATATATTTTACACAGTCAAGTCACAATATTATGACTACTTCCTACTTTCAACATCGACAGCATGCAGCTCACGAAAAGAAGACACATGGTGTGAGCTTTGTGGGTATATAAGATGTGTGATAGGATGTCTACACATATCCCTCGTTGCAGTCATGGCTAAAAGGGGCAATTTATTAGAGTTGCAAAAAGGGCTGAATATTGGCTTTTGGGCCAATGGTGGTTCTACTTCTGAAACTGCGCAGTTTGTGAATGGTTTGCCTGCTGCTGTGGTGAAAGTGTATCATAAGTAGACAAATGGAGACATTGCGAATAAGCGACCTGGGAAGACCAGCAGTTTGAAGCACCCAACTACAAGGGTATGTTCACACGGCTTATTATCTCGCCGCGTATTGCGCATTATACGCAGTGAAATGCGCGCCGCAATTATCGTAATTTATAGCTCTCATAGAGAGCTATGGATTACGTGTGCCCCCCCCCCCCCACCCCGCTTGTAAAATACGATCGTATTGTATGCGCGGGGGGAGAATTGACATGTGAATTGTTAGCGGCGATTACGCGCCGCTGACAATGCATATCTATGGGGCCGGCACCAGTCACCACCCCCATGCTTTAGATTTAGGTGGCGTTTTGCGCCGCAATAAGCCGTGTGAACATACCCTAAGGAGCAAACTTGTCTTATACTTAATGAGTGTAAAATTCCCAGAAGATGCCTGATACTTAGCGGTTCCCGTTCCCCATACTTCACACCCATTGAAAAGGGCCACATACCATTGAAAGTTCCAGTAGATAAATTAAGGGTGACTACTTGCATGGGATTTGCTACTGTACTTACCGTATATACTCGAGCATCAGCTGACCCGAATATAAGCTGAGGCACCTAATTTTACCACAAAAAACTGGGAAAACTTATTGACTCGAGTATAAGCCTATGGTGGAAAATGCAACAGCTACTGGTAAATTTACGCCACTCACATGCTACGATCACACTGAAAACTAGTCATTTAAATAGATACTACCTACACACAAAAATAACATGTATACATATATAGACAGGTAAATATCCCCTCTAGACAGTATAAACTGTCTATACCTGCCTATGGGGGATATTAAATATTTATGTCCACCATAGGCAGGTATAGGCAGTTAATGTCCCCAATAGGCAGAGTTTCCATGTCGACATTAAAAAAATACCAGTACTCACCTCTCTCCCCTGCTGCTCCGCGACGCTCTGTCTTCTTCCTGACACAGGTGACGTGATGTCATCAGGCCGCGCACTCAGCGTGATAACATAGCACGCCGTCTGTGCTGTATACTCCGGACAGCCACAAGTGTGTGGCCATCCCTGCTGATGCACATACAGCTGAAGAGATCGCCGCTGGTGCCCAGGCCATGGTATATAGGGGAAGACATTGGTCATTCTTGTGTTGAAATAAAACATTTCTGCTAACGATATAAGGAACAATGTATGGTCACTCTGGAGTTGATATAAATAATCTTTTTTCTATCCATATAGGGAACAACTTATGGTTAACCCTGTGTTGAATATATAGGATACGACGTATGACCATTCTTATGTTGAAATAAACAAAAAAATGTTTTGCTAGCTATATAGGGAACAATGTATGGTCACCCTGGAGTTGATAGAAGTAATCTTTTTCTCTCTATATATGGAATAACATATGGGTATCCCTGTGTAAAAAAAAAAAAAAATTAAGAGAGAAATAAATTAAGACGTTCCTACTAACAGAGCTAGCAAGAGTTATTACTGCTAAAGAGGTTCATAAACCGGCTGATAATGTTGAGGATTTTTTGCTTATCTCCCCAAGTGTGCACAGAGAAAATAGGCAAAAAACGCAGATCCATTATCACGGACCTTTTAAAAAATACTGTTGAAAGTATTAGTAGAGAAATGATGGGCGACTGCTTACATGAGATTTGCTGCTTATATAGGGAACAACATATGGTCATTCTTGTGCCGATTACATAGGGCACAGCGTATGGTCATTTTTGTGTTGAAACAGATAAACATGTTTTGCTTTCTATATAGGGAGCAATGTAACACTGGAGCTGATATAAATCATTTCTATATAGAGATTAACATATGAGTATCCCTGAAAAATTACCATAGCGATCAGCATAAGGAATAACATATGACTAATCCGGTGTTAAGATAAATCATTATTTGTTAAGGGAATAATGTGGTCATTTTTTAAAAATAAATAAACTTTGTAAAAAGTAATTGCCCTTGGGATGCTCTGACTTTAAATAAGTCACTCCCAGCCCATCTAGCTGCTGTTCATGCTGCGCATGGTGGTTTCTCTGGATATTAGCTGGTGGTCATAATATGACTGTGTAGAACGGACTCAAATTTGAAACATGTGACCCCAGCCTCAGGAATAATACCTATTATGACGTAGGGTGTTACATTTAATATTGGATCTTAAAAAGTGTCACTACAGAGTTTAAAGGATTGTTCCCACCATGCACTCGATGGTATAGCGATAGTCTAATAGGTGTGGTTTCCACCCCTGGTACCCATTCCTATGTCAGAAACAGGCCCCCGAAAGTCTCAGCTCAGCATGGAAAGCCAGTGACACATATGACTCTCCATTCTATTGTATGCGTGTTCCAAGTAGAGCCAAACACTCTACTTGGAACCCCTATAGAACAGAATGGAGAGTCATACGGAAGTGCAATTGTCTCTCCATTCTGAGATGAGACTTTTGGGGGACCCATTCCTGAGATATGCATTCAAAGTCTGATAGGTGTGTGGTCTAGAGGTGGAATGACACCTATCAAACTTTGCTGGCATTTCCTATCGATATGCCATCAAAGTGCATAGTGGCAACACACCTTTAAAGAGAACATGTCACCTAGTTTATGCCCCCCTGGCTGAGGACAGCACAAGCTAGTGTCAGACATGCCGTTTCAAGCACTGTGTCCCTTATTCTGTAAGATGCTGTCATTTTCGAGTATTTAGTGCTCAAATCTGCAGTTTTCAGCCAGAAAAGAGTCAGAGTCAGTTTTTTACAAACCCCGCCCACCTGAGGAGAGCCCCGCCAACCTCAACTGATAAAACTATTACTTTGAATAGGTAGAAACATGTGAATAACCGTCAGTAGGCGGGGCTAGACTCTGGTGGGTGGGGCTAACACCTGCTCATGAATAGGATTTGAGGGGTAAATGCTCTAAAACAACAGCATCTTACAGAATAAGGGACACCGTGCTGGAAACAGCAGGTCTGACACTAGCTTGTGCTGCCCTCAGCAAAGTGACAGGTTCCCTTTAAGAAACTAGTGCAATGGGAGAAATAAGTAACCAATAATTGATTGTGGAAATTTACCAAAGTCTGTAACACAATTTGCACTACTGCACCAATCGTCTTGGCGTGTGTAAACTCTATTATGTATTTTTGACAGTTATGACACCTACGTTTGTTTAGGAATATGACCTGAAGCTTCATTTATTAGACAACCACCAGTTTATTTGACAACATGTTGAAATATAAGCATGTGAGGTATGAGGAGGCATAAGGAAAAAAAATTAACAAACTTATCACGCCATATGCATCAGTTCGATAAACTTGCCACAGTTTGCGCCATTTTCATCAATTTGCATCCTAACGTAGAGCTCCTCCACTGTCACCTGGGAAGACCAGCATCTGAATCCCCTACTATAAGGAGCAAACATGTCTTATACTTAGTGAGTAGAAAATCTCCAGAAGATGTTGTTGGCATTCTCAAATTCACGCACAAGCCTGATACTTTTCAATGGGTGTAAAGCATGGGGGACGGGCGCTCGTATATTTCAGTCTGCGCCGCAGCATGTGGTTGCTAGGACACCAGTGAGCCAACATTTACATAACCCTTTCAGCACCACTGCCAGATAAAAGCCAGAACTAACAAGGTGTCACCTGAAATACATTCTTATTTGCTAACGACATGCAACGTACAGGACGCGAGCATTTGTTAGGAGAACTTGGGCGCTTTAATATGTGCTGTTGGGCTTCTGACAGCTGCAAGTCTAAATATAGTGTAATGATTATTTAATATGCGGTATGCCTTTTCTGCTTTCCAGAGTTGGGTTATGTGCTTGTACTCGTGATTTGTTTAACTTGCAGTGTTCCAAGCTTAAATTGTGTAGGAGGACACTGAAATGGATACAGGGCAAATTAGAATTGTGATGATAGCTTTTACATTAGGTTTGCTGTCACTACAATTAAATACATCAGTGCTGCTAGACCTTATAACATTTGGGACTATTCCTTTTTAAACCTATATGGTGTGTTATTTTTTTTTTTTTACTGTGTCACATAGGTCCGGTGCTTAATTAAGGTTTTTTTCTCACCACAGTTATGAGCTTTAAACATGCAGACAAAAGGTAAATAAAAACCATTGCCAAATACATTGCTGTTATGATTTTGTTTCAGAGTTCGAGCAGTTCTTATCTCCAGTACACACGCTTCCCTAGTTTACCGACCACCTCTCTCTCTGGTCTAATAACCCTGGCTGACCACGGTGACCTCGCTCCCTGCTTTGTCTCATCAGCAGCACTGATGAATTTTAACCCTTTAGAGATCTATAGCCTTCTGCCCTACTGTATAGACATTTCATTTAGCAATGTCCCTCTAATATAGGCTCTGCTAGGAATTATAGTCCCACAGATATACAGAGAGGCAGCGACTAGGCAGTGACAGTTTACTACCATCCTTCCATTCCTGACCACTATATACCCGGCAGACAATGAGCGCCATGAATACAGCTTAGCAAGTAGCTTTAAGGCCTCATTCACACGGCTTATTCTGGGACTGATTGGAGCCGTACTGCGCGCCGGATTTGTGCTGCAGTACGGCTCCAATCCGTCCCAGTAACTACGGTAATCCACAGTTCTCATAGAGAACTATGGATTCCGTCTCTCCTCCCCGCTCGGCGAATCCGCCGCGGGGGGAGAAAGTGACATGTGAATTATTTATGGCGTGTACGCGCCGTAGATAATGACAGTCTATGGGGCCGGCGAGCTGCCAGCCCCCCGCCCCGCTGCACGGCTGCCGGCGTAATTGCGGGGCGAAATCCGTCCCCGCAATTACGCCGGCAATAAACCGTGTGAACGAGGCCTAAGAATAACTGCTCCCATCCACAGTAATCACAGGGCCCGGAAACTCCAGGAGTTGCTGGATCTTAACAGATGCAGAGCAGCTCTGCAATAAATGCTGGAGGCTAAATTCCCACTATAACAAATGTATTAGCCCCACCTACAGGGAAAACTAGAATTTAAAAAAAGAGCTAATTTTCTGACTGTGGGCACAAATGTATACAACAAATAAAGATAAAGGAAAAGGGAAAATAAAAAACACACACAATAAAATAAACTGACAGTCTAAACGACAACTTTTGGCCCACCTATATAAAAACTGCCATAACAAAATGGAAAACACAACTTTAAAACTAATTTTTGGGCAAATTTTTGCCATCTTAAAAATAAAAAAATTATAATAATGTGCAATTGACCATACAGGAAAAACGCAAAACGCCAGTGGATTTTACAACATGTTCCCAAATACACTGGTGCTAGAAATGAGCTGAAAAAAAGTGACCTTTGTAAACTACAGGTCGTTTTCTGTATTAAAGTCTATGGGCTGCTTAAACAGTTGATTTTCAGCGATTTCAAAATACTAAAACTGTGGAAAAGCTGACCGTTATTGAGCGCTGTGTAGACATAGCCTTAGTGTCCAGCAAAAGTCTGCTAGTATTGATGGATTTCAGTAGCCTTGATAACGCTTTTCCCATCATGGAAATATCTTGGTGAAACCGTTTGCCATGTTCGTCACTGACTGCATGAAGATTTGCAGGGAAGAATCTCAAATGTGAATGCAGAAAATACATTTTCAATGACCTGTTGCACTTCAATTATTTAAGCTTCAAAAAGGTTGTTAACCAATTTGATGCAGTTTGGTGCTCCATAGTTGCCATGAAGATTCTCACAAATATCCTTGAATGATTTCCAAGCAATTTTCTCAGACCCCAACAGTAGCTCCTTGAGTTGTTCATTATTTATGACCAGTCATAGATGGGATGGGAACATTTGTCTCAAATAAAGAAAACCTTCAGATTCTTTGTTCATTGCTTTTACAAAAATTGTTATCATCTCAAGTTATATGTGAAGTGGAGGCAGAAATACTGCTGATCCACAAGTGCTTTATCTGTGATATTTTTCTGCCCAGGAGCTAACTGGTTACAGATTGGACTCTTCCATCTACTGTAATATGACTGTTTAACACGGCTGTCCCATTTGCAAATGAAACAGCAGTACTTGGTGTACAGTGCCTTGCAAAAGTATTTAGCCCCCTTTAACATTTCAACCTTTTGCCACATTTCAGGCTTCAAACAAAGATATAAAATTTTAATTTTTTGTGAAGAATCAACAACAAGTGGGACACAATTGCGAAGGGGAACGAAATTTATTGGATATTTTAAACTTTTGTAAAAAATAAAAAACTGAAAAGTGGGGCGTGCAAAATTATTCGGCCCCCTTAAGTTAATACTTTGTAGCGCCACCTTTTTCTGCGATTACAGCTGCAAGTCACATGGGGTTTGTCGCTATCAGTTTTGAACATCGAGAGACTGAAATTCTTCCCCATTCGTCCTTGGAAAACAGCTTGAGCTCAGTGAGGTTGGATGGAGAGCGTTTGTGAACAGCAGTTTTCAGCTCTTTCCACAGATTCTCGATTGGATTCAGGTCTGGACTGTGACTTGGCCATTCTAACACCTGGATACATTTATTTGTGAACCTTCTATTGTAGATTTTGCTTTATGTTTGGGATCATTGCCTTGTTGGAAGATAAATCTCCGTCCCAGTCTCAGGTCTTTTGCAGACTCCAGCAGGTTTTCTTCCAGAATGGTCCAGTATTTGGCTCCATCCATCTTCCCATCAATTTTAGCCATCTTCCCTGTCCCTGCTGAAGAAAAGCAGGCCAAACCATGATGCTGCCACCACTATGTTTGACAGTGGGGATGGTGTGTTCAGGGTGATGAGCTCTGTTGCTTTTACACCAAACATATCGTTTTGCATTGTGGCCAAAAAGTTTGATTTTGGTTTCTTCTGAGCAGAGCACCTTCTTCCACATGTTTGGTGTCTCCCAGGTGGCTTGTGGCACACTTTTAAACAAGACTTTTTATGGATATCTTTGAGAAATGACTTCTTCTTGCCACTCTCCCATAAAGGCCAGATTTGTGCAGTGTTTGTGATTGTTTTCCTATGGGCAGACTCTCCCACCTCAGCTGTAGATCTCTGCAGTTCATCCAGAGTGATCATCGGCCTCTTGGCTGTATCTCTGATCAGTCTTCTCCTTGTTTGAGATGAAGGTTTAGAGGGACGGCCGTCTTCGTAGATTTGCAGTGGTCTGATACGCCTTCCATTTCAATATGATCGCTTGCACAATGCTCCTTGGGATGTTTAAAGTTTGGGAAATCTTTTTGTATCCAAATCCGGCTTTAAACTTCTCCACAACAGTATCGCGGACCTGCCTGGTGTGTCCCTTGGTCTTCATGATGCTCTCTGCGCTTTAGACAGAACCCTGAGACTATCACAGAGCAGGTGCATTTATATGGAGACTTGATTATAGGTGGATTATATTTATCATCATCAGTCATTTAGGACAACATTGGATCATTCAGAGATCCTCATTGAACTTCTGGAGTGAGTTTGCTGCACTGAAAGTAAAGGGGCTGAATAATATTGCAAGCCCCACTTTTCAGTTTTATTTTCTGTTTTTACAAAAGTTTAATATATCCTATAAATTTTGTTCCACTTCACAATTGTGTCCCAATTGTTGTTGATTCTTCACAAAAAAAATAAAATTTTATATCTTTATGATTGAAGCCTGAAATGTGGCAAAAGGTTGAAAAGTTCAAGGTGGCCAAATACTTTCTCAAGGCACTGTATCTGAGCTGCAATACAAGCACCAGTGCCACCACTTTTAAATCTCCACAGATGTTACAGTTGTAGTTGCTGTACTTGATGGTTTTCAACAACAGTTCCATGTTCTCGTATGTTTTTTTCATGTGTGCAGCATAGCCAACAGGTATTGAAGGATGAACATTACCACTGTGCAATAAGACAGCCTTAAGGCTTAACACTGATGAGTCAATAAAGAGACACCACTATTTTGGCTCATGCTCACAACCCAAAGCTGTGAACAAATCATAAATATAGGTGCAGAAGCACAGGTTGTCAACCTGCTCAAAAACCTCTGTTTACTCATCTTGGTGGCTTCGACAAACAGAAACTTTTGTACAAAGATGACAGCAAATTAAGTCCTTGAAGTCTTGTACCCAGTAACTCTGCATTTGTTTTTGACAAACTTAAGTCCCGGACAAAGTCATTCAGTTTTGGCTGTGTTATAAAATAAGGCACACCAGACATACATGGCTCAAAGACTGAATCAGCATTGTTCCCCATCTTTGACCCATGGACTGCAAATTCTTCATCACTGCCTCCTCTAGGCGCCATGTCTCTGGTGGCTTTGGTACTGGAAGAGTGTCACCATGTCACTACTAGTGTAACTCATAGCTCAAGGCAGATTGGAACATTCAATGAATATCTTATTCTTAGCAGAGAAACCTGCTAAGACATTGATAAGACAGAAGTCAGTCACATGAGCTTTCTGTTTCCACCGAATCATTGGGACAGCAAACAGCATTGACTTGCGAGAACCTTTTAGCCAACTTTTAAGATCAACAGCGCATCTTGTACAACAGATGTGAGACCAGGATTTGTCTCAATCCCCAATTTTGCATCCAAAGTACAGCTCATAAACTTTCATGATGTGAACTGTCATTGTGCATCTTTGAGGCTTAAGCGTGTTCTCTCCACAAATGTAATAGAAGGAATTGCGACTGTTCCGACACCGATGAGACATTTTAGCTATCTCAGATCGTACTGTAGTAGTTTACAGCTGCTTAGATTTGAAATAACTTGCAGCATCGGATTATCAGACCGGTACAGGCGGTCCCTAGGTTATGAATGGGATAGGGACTGTAGGTTTGTTCCTAAATTGTTTGCAAGTTGGAACAGGTATATTTATCAAATGTAACTCCGGCACAAAAGTTTTTTTTTTTTTTTTTTTTTAAGTTTTGGATAGTGCAGGGAAGGGTTTTTACATTTGTTTTGGTTTTTGTACCCCAGTTAAGAAGATTTCACCTCATGTGCTGCTGTGGCATGCTGGAACATGTTGTTCCACATGGACTATCTGCTGTGGAACATGTAACTGCAAGTGCCAGTATGACCCGCAAGTTTCCGTTTGTAACTCGGGGACAGATGTAAGTTGGAACGGTTTAAGTCGGGGACTGCCTGTATTTTGTCATTTTTTGAACGTAAAAGGAGACTGTTTCTGGCTGCAGTTTGCATATTCAGCCATCCCCCTTTATATTAAACAGTTCATGTTTGCCTGAAAACCAGGCAAAAGAATGAATGTGTTCTAAGTTTTTTAGACTGACAGATTTACCGTCAAAAAATTCAAGCTCTATAGACTACAGCTTTTCTATTTAAGTCTATGAAGATGGTCTATAGTCGATTTACAGACTGTTTTCAAATCCAAAAAACTGTCTGAAAACACGACTGAAAACCAGTGTGGATGTACCCTAACAATTCCACTGGAGTTTTGAAATTTCATTTAAATGCAAGAAATTCATGCTTTTTGTTGCCTATAAATTATATAGGCATATATATTATGGACAATACATGGACAGATTGACAATATGAAGACAGGAAAATTCCAAGCTAATTTTTGTGATCAAGAGTTCAAATGACATAAAATACACCCAAAAGTGTTGTCGAGACAAAATCTTGGTTGTCCAATGTAATTTGTCTAGTTTGGGGATGCTTTGAGTGCATAATGGTTCTCTAAGCCAGACCACCTATTTTTCTATTACATCTTAAATCCGATTACTTTCCCTAGCAATTTATAATGTATGAACATTTCTTGCTCAGATACATATTAGTATATAACCATCACGTAGGATAAA
Organism: Phyllomedusa bahiana; assembly: GCA_025379985.1. Classification (NCBI taxonomy): domain Eukaryota; kingdom Metazoa; phylum Chordata; class Amphibia; order Anura; family Hylidae; genus Phyllomedusa; species Phyllomedusa bahiana. The sequence goes on from JAODAL010031696.1 coordinate 40,273, forward strand.
ATCTAGTGCATTACAATGCAGTATATAGTCATGACTGAATAATGACATGTTTTCATGTAATGTTTTGTCAGCACAGAAAATTTGTGTTTAAAAAAGAATCTTTAATTGACAACATCTGCTAAGCGGAAATTTAACTGTAGACTGCCTGAAATAAAGAAACACTAAGGACAACAGCACTGTATAGGTGTCTTGCTTATTTGAACAGTACACAAAGCTTGAAAGGATAGCAGATGGCAAGCTCATACTATACAACCTGTATGGTGCACATCAACTGTGTGCACACCAGAGATCAAAGAACTGTTGCCATGTAGATTAACAAAGTACAGCACAGGACATCAAGCATTAAGGTTCTGGTCGCACTTTGCTTTGGTAACTGCATGCTCCAATGTCACAGGTATACAGAGCGGTATGCATTCTTTTGCATTGGCCACCGTACAGGAAAGGGCAGTAGAATTTACTTTCCTATACCTTAAAAAAGATAAAACAATGTTATATCCTGTAGGTTGATAGGGTATTCATTGTATATGACAGGTGTTTCTCCTGGTGTGAATACAGAGCATAAACATCAAACCTTGTATGAAGAAAACCTAAGAGCATCAGTATATTCTGGCATTTTCCATCAATTATTAATCTAAAGCTTGCAACAGATTCAAAGATTGTAAAAATCCAGTATGTCTGCCATCAGAATAATAGGCTAGAGCAACGTATACTTAAACATATATTTTACTACAATCGGAGTTTGTTTTTCCCAAACTAATAAAAACAAAAATAGTACATACTATATTGTCAGTACACTGTGTGATATTTCAATAATGGCCATGAAGAACAACAGTCTATGTATACCATAAATCAAGTTTTCCCATTATGAGCAACTAATACTGTCCATGAACCTTAAAGAGAACCTGTCACATAGTTTTTGCCCCCCTGGCTGAGGGCAGAAAAAGCTAGTGTCAGACCTGCTGTTTCCAGTGCTGTGTCCCTTACTCTGTAAGATGCTGTAGTTTTCGTGTATTTAATGCTCAAATCTGCAGTTTTCAGCCAGAAGAGTCATTCGAAGAGTCCTTCAGAGTGTCAGTTTTTTAACCCCGCCCAACGGAGGCTGGCCACGCCCCCCTCAACTGACAATCCTATTACTGTGAATAGGTAGAAACATGTGACTAATGGTCAGTGGGCGGAGCTAGCCTTTGGTGGGTGGAGCTAACACCTGCTCATCAATAAGATTTAAGGGGTAAATGCTCTAAAACTGCTGCATCTTACAGAATAAGGGGCACAGTGCTGGGAACAGCAGGTCTGACATTAGCTTGTGCGGCCCTCAGCAAGGTGGGGACCACCTATATGACAGGTTACCTTTAACTAGCGGTGTAGCTGGCTTAACAGCATGCATAACGGATACTCTGCTTCCCCCATTCCTTGGTTGGTGTAACAGTCTGCTACTCCTAAATGGGGACGTCACCTCCACAGCCGCTGATTATTTGCAGCGGTCATATGCCTCCACTTACAAGGAGTTGTCCACTCCCAGTGATGTCCATAGACACATATGACCACTGGAGCTGATCGGTGGCTGCAGAGGTGACAATCCTGTTCAGAAGTAGCAGACTGTAAACAGAAGACTGGATAAACACAGCGCTCGAACCGATGACCGGAGAAAGCTGAGTATTGGATTTTCTTTTTTTATTTGGCCCCAGAAGCATATTATTATTTTGTTAGGACATGGACAGCACCTAAATAAAGGACCTTTTTTAAAGAAGATCTGCCAGGTCTCCTATGTTACTATTATTGTTAATTTCTGGCAGAACTGGAAGGGAAAGTTTATCCTGCTTCACAAAGGACTTGTCAAAAATTGCTAATTACATTTTTCACCAGACAGATGAAAAAAATAACATGGAATCACAATGGAACAAAAGTAATACAAAAATAAAAATAATTAAAGCTTGAAATGTAAAAAATATAACAGATGCAGACTTTATTTTCAGTGCTTTTATACAACCATATCCTATTCAGAGAAAAAGCAGTTTTTCTTCAAAAAGAGAGCAGACCGGCCCATACTATCAAAGGATGACCTATTAATTGATGACTTCTATAGGATTAAAAGGCCTGAACAATGCAGTCCACGTTCTGCTGATCTCCGCCTACTTCAGAGAACAAACTGCAGTGTACAGTGACATGAAGTGTGAACACACTTTCTACTTTAAGTAGAACGGCCACAGATTTGTTTTGCTGTGAGGACTATATTTCATTGAGATTGATAGAATAACACATGTAGTTATAAATAAGAAACATTACTGTAGTTAAAAGGAAACAATTCAGTATAAAACAACTAAAAACTAATCAATTAAATCATAAAATAAGAAAGTATAACTCTCCAATGCAAAAAACTATATATTAAAATTTTAATCACCGTAAATGCCTTAAAACATCAAGAACTACATATCATTAACAGGGAGATATTCTCACAATGGAAAACATTACATTAGTTTAAAAAAATAGAAAAAAAAAATAAGCTTTTTGTTTTGCATTCATAAAATGTAACTTATTCATTAAAATCTTGTAAGGGTATGTTCAAATGTCAGATTTTCCAATCTACACAAATCCAACACAAAATTGGATTGAACTCCACCGATAAAATCTGCACCTTACTATGCAGACAAGAAATTAAAAAGTAGAGGCAGATTTTGTCCCACTTTTATTTTTAAATCAACAGCTACAAAGCTACTCAATATGGAATCCAGCTACCAATGTGGATTTCAAATGGATTTTACGTCATAGAAGCAACATTACTTATTTTCTGCATCACAAATTTATGCTATGGCGAGTATTTCTTTCCATTGTAGACTTAATTGTGTGATTTCATAAATACGAAATTCAGAGCAGAATCCATGTCAAAATCCAATATACCCAAATAAAAATATATGCCGCTTTTGGACGTATTCCTTGTGTCTAAGGCTTCATTCATATTGAAATTCTGCACTACACTGCACAAATACATCAGAAAAAAATAAAAGTATTTAAATGTATATCAAGGAATATGTAAAGGGGTAGTCCTCCTCATAAGAAAATTAAAGTAGCAGCCCCTTGGCCCCTAGTAAAAACAAACAAATAACAACTTATACTTACCTTACGGTGCTGGACCTGGAAAAAGAGAATCTTCCAGGTCTTCTGTTGACATGCCCTCACTTCCGAAACGGTACGTCATATTGGTTGCAGCGGTCATGTGCCACTAATTTACATCATTGTTTGAAAATGAACAGTTCCGAACGTTTTTCTTATTATACTGGGGCCCCCTGAGTTGCTGCCTTCATTTTGTTATAAGATGGACAACCCCTTTAAAGGCTTTAATAGATTAAGGTTCGTCTGCTTTTGCCTGTGTTTGCTATATGCTGAAATATATTTTATTGTTCCCACAAAATAAAGGTATACCAGCAGAAAGCAGACAAAACGCAGTCAAAAATAGACTACGCTTGGCCTATGGGTACACAGTGGCACACATTCAAATATCTTTTTACTTCTTATACAAGATATACAGTGCCTTGCAAAAGTATTTGGCCCCCTTGAACTTTTCAACCTTTTGCCACATTTCAGGCTTCAAACAAAGATAAAAAATTTTAATTTTTTTGTGAGGAATCAACAATTGGGACACAATTGTGAAGTGGAATGAAATGTATTGGATATTTTAAACTTTTGTAAAAAATAAAAAACTGAAAAGTGGGGCGAGCAAAATGATTTGGTCCCCTTTTGCTGTGATTACAGCTGCAAGTCACATGGGGTTTGTCTCTATCAGTTTTTCACATTGAGAGACTGAAATTCTTGCCCATTCTTCCTTGGAAAACAGCTCTAGCTCAGTGAGGTTGGATGGAGAGCATTTGTGAACAGCAGTTTTCAGCTCTTTCCACAGATTCTCGATTGGATTCAGGTCTGGACTTTGACTTGGCCATTCTAACACCTGGATACGTTTATTTGTGAACCATTCCATTGTAGATTTTGCTTTATGTTTGGGATCATTGTCTTGTTGGAAGATAAATCTCCGTCCCAGTCTCAGGTCTTTTGCAGACTCCAACAGGTTTTCTTTCCAGAATGGTCCTTATTTGGGCTCCATCCATCTTCCCATCAATTTTAACCATCTTCCCTGTCCCTGCTGAAGAAAAGCCCAAACCATGATGCTGCCACCACCATGTTTGACAGTGGGGATGGGGTGTTCAGGGTGATGAGCTGTGTTGCTTTTACGCCAAACATATCGTTTTGCATTGTGGCCAAAAAGTTTGATTTTGGTTTCATTTGACCAGAGCCCCTTCTTCCACATGTTTGGTGTCTCCCAGGTGGCTTGTGGCAAACTGTAAACAAGACTTTTTATGGATATCTTTGAAAAATGGCTTTCTTCTTGCCACTCTTCCATAAAGGCCAGATTTGTGCAATGTACGATTGTTGTCCTATGGACAGACTCTCCCACCTCAGCTGTAGATCTCTGCAGTTCCAGAGTGATCATGGGCCTTTTGGCTGCATCTCTGATCAGTCTTCTCCTTGATTGAGATGAAAGTTTAGAGGGACGTCCGGGTCTTGGTAGATTTGGAGTGGTCTGGTTCTTCTTCCATTTCAATATGATCACTTGCACAGTGCTCCTGGGGAAATCTTTTTGTTTCCAAATCTGGCTTTAAACTTCTCTACAACGGGATCTGTGTTTGTTCATAAAGTTTTGTCAAAGGGGGTGTTTATTTGGAGCCCAGTTCTAATCACTTCCTGTAGCTGCCATTTTTTCATCTTAATGTGACTGGAGCACATGTGTTGGGCTTGCTGAAGCATCAATTTCTGACCAGCAGCAACGACAGCAACAACAGCATAAACGGCTATAGAGATAACCACAGTACTGTATCAGTTTATTCACCTGGATACAGCTATAATCACTAAGTTCTATTCACTTCACTGTGTTATTGCATCTAAACCTTCTGAAGTTGCGCTTGCTCTGGTCCTGTCTGCTCCACATTCTGGATACAAAGGTAAGAAAGTCTTCAGTCACTATCCACCAGCCAGTTACACCTTCATTCGCCTCATGTGGGGACAGAACAGTATCTCGGACCTGCCTGGTGTGTTCCTTGGTCTTCATGATGCTCTCTGCACTTTAAACAGAACCCTGAGACTATCGTAGAGCAGGTCCATTTATACAGAGACTTGATTACAAACAGGTGGATTATATTTATCATCATCAGTCTCTTACGACAACATTGGATCATTCAGAGATTCTCACTGAACTTCTGGAGCGAGTTTGCTGCACTGAAAGTAAAGGGGCTGAATAATATTGCACGCCCCACTTTTCAGTTTTTTATTTTTTACAAAAGTATAAAATATCCAATAAATTTCGTTCCACTTTACGATTGTGTCCCACTTGTTGTTGATTCTTCACAAAAAAATTAAACTTTTATATCTTTGTGTTTGAAGCCTGAAATGTGGCAAAAGGTTGAAAAGTTCAAGGGGGCCGAATACTTTTGCAAGGCACTGTACATGCAGCATAGTGCAGATTTTAGTGCTGAAAGCCTGCATATAAAATCTGGGGAACAAATAGGTCAAATATGGACATATCATGGGCTGCAGGTACAGTGTTCTGGATCTCTATAACATGGATCCATAACATAGCAGTGCGCATGAGCCCTTAACACATCGGATTACAAGTGTCTAAACATGAGCATTACCTATAACTTGTAACTGCATGGAGTCATGTGTGCCTTGGTCCATTACAGATACCATTTAGAATATAAAATTAAAGGCGTGATCGACCAGATTTTATCCAGCACAGACTGTGTATACATTCAGGAAGCAGAGGAAACATACCCCAAAAGTATTTGTCATAAGTAAGTGTTTGTCCTATTGTTTCCTGTCGATCCATTAGGATATTTTTTCAGGTATCCAAATGGATACTCACAATGAAGGTCACCGTGCCAATCCAGCCCGTCTCGTCTAATCGTGCACATTGTTGAGGTACCTTAAAAGCATGGACAGGATTTATTTTTTATTTTTTTACAGTAAGGGGATGTTCACACTGCGTTTTAAGATGGGTGTTTGGATCCGTTTTTCGGACCCAAAAACGCATCTAACAATGTGCAGTGTGTTTTACGTTAGTTTCGATGTAAACGAGTGAACGTCGATGCGTGTTAACATGCGTCTTTCTTATCTGTTTAAAGAGCTGACATGTCATATCTTGATCCGCTTTATGCAGCAGACACCCTATTTAAAACTGCTGCACAGAAAACAAGAACCACACTTTGGATACCTCTTTGAATACGTTTTATGCAGCGCTTTCAATCAGTTTTTCGGATTGAAAAACCGCCAAGTGAACCCAAATCCTTACTGACTGGATAATAAAAACAAATGTACTTGAATCCTGGCATTTTATGACTGGTTCCAAAGATTATTTTGTCCACAGAACATTAAAAGCTATGAAAAGTAAACCTTAGTAACGAAACAGATTTTTAGCTGCTCCAGTACTCTTTCAGTACTACCCATGTTTTTTGTTTTTTTTTATCTGTTAACACAAAATATTGACTGTATTTCCTTTAAACAATATGTACATATGGTTTTGTTTGTTGTGAAGAATAACCTTTTATTGTATCGTTACCGATTCACATAATTCTTTTCTAATAAGGAAACCATAAATGTTCATAGTTTCATAGTTTGTAAGGCTAAAAAAAGACAAGTCGTCCATCTAGTTCAGCCTGTTGTGCTAAGGTGTTGATCCAGAGGAAGGCAAAAACCCCAATGAGGTAGAAGCCAATTGTCCTCATTTTAGGGAAAATTCCTTCCTGACTCCAATCTGGCAATCAGAAAAATCCCTGATCAATGACCCCTCTCCTAATCCTAGTCACTTAACTTGTTATATTATTACGCTCCAGAAATGCATCCAAACCCTTTTTGAACTCGGTTATTGATTTCACCAAGACAAGTCCCCTGGCAGAGAATCCATAGTCTCACTGCTCTTACAGTAAAGAATCCATTCTATGTTATGTAGAAACTTTCGTTCCTCAAACGTAAAGGATGCCCCCTTGTTCTAGATACAGCCTGTGTATAAATAAATCTTGGGAGAGATCCCCTATATTGACCTTTGATGTATTTAAAAATATTTATTATGTCCCCCCGAAGCCTCTTTTCTCTAAACTAAATAACCCAATCTTGCAATCTTTCTGGGGTACTGTAGTCCAGCCCCGTCCTTTTATTATTTTTGTTGCCCCGCCTTTGTAACCTTTCAAGCTCTACAATGTCTTTCCTGTGCACTTGTGCCCAAAACTGTACACAATATTCCATGTGTGGTCTAACCGTGACTTGTATAATGGGAGGAGAAAATGTTCTCATCATGTGCATCATGCCCCTTTTAATGCACCCCATGAACCTATTTGCCTTGGCGCTGCTGCCTACACTGGCTGCTACAATTAAGTTTACTGTCCACCAGGATTCCCAGTCCTCTCCATGTCACTTTTACCCAGTGTTTTTTCCATTTAACATGTAATCATGTAATGGATTTCTCTTTCCCCATGTGCATAACCTTGCATTTATCAGTGTTAAACCTCATCTGCCCTTTCCCTCCCAGGCCTCCAACTTATCCAGATCCCTTTGTAATAACATATTATCCTCTATTGTGTTGATTACTTTAAAAGAGCTTAGTATCGTCTGCAAAAGATTGATATTCTACTGGGGTATTCCCGTGTTAAGATCATTAATGAAAATGTTAAGAGGATAGGGCCCAATACTGACCCTTGTTGGGACCCCCACTAGTAAACAGCGATCCAGTCAGTTTAAATTTCTACCC
>JAODAL010031697.1:0-48058 GCA_025379985.1 Phyllomedusa bahiana
GGGGTTTTTTTTACTAAAGTTCCTCCATATTGAAAAAAAATATGTTACAATCCACAGCTGTGGTTGTTGCTGTGGACTCTCAGAATTTAAGCAGCAAACTTGAACCACTGAAGTCAATGAGGAAAATTTGCAGCGTTTCTGCAAGACAAACTGATATGCTGCAGATTTTAATATACACTGCAAATCAGTTTCTGTGAAAGAAAATGGAATCTCACCAGAAATCTCATGTGGCCATTGGCCATGAGGGACATGATTCCCGGTCACATCGCACCCCACACAAAAACCTGCCTCCCCCTACCCTCTCCTACTTGCAGCAAGGTGCCAAACCGATCTGAACACATTTGGGCGCATTTATTAAGGCAGTTGTGCTAGAATTCTGTCAAAATTAATGGCATACATGCTTTATACTACATTTATTATGTGTTTTAGACAGTTTCTAGACACTTCTGAGATTTGTCCGCAAAAAAAATGTGGCCAAAAATTCGGGCGCGTTTTGGCAGAAGTAACCCCAATTTAAAAAAAGGTATAGGGCCTCATGTATAAAAAGGGCTAGGTCTAAACTTTTTTTGTTGCCCATAGAACCAAATCAGAGCTCTCCTTTTATTTCATATAGTTCTCTGGAAAAATGGGGGGAGCTCTGTTGGTTGCTATGGGCAAAAAAAGAAAGTCTTACACCTAACATTTTTTTCTACTGAGGCCCAAAAATGTTGACAAGATAGTTCTAATATGCGCCAGATTTATCAACACTGTAATAAATGTGTTGCATTGTAAGACTGTCTACTCTAAGTTTATTTTGTCTAAGAGTTAGACAGTATTAATAAATCTGCCCCATTTACTCTACTATAGAATTATTTTAGATTTAATTTTCCCCTTTTTTCTTGTTATGTTATTTATAAAGAAGTAACTTCGCCTTTGCAATTATCCTTTTTGATATGAGTTTTTCTTATCCGGGTTAGTTTTTCCCATGGTTAGATCTCCAAAAAAGCACCAATCCAGTGAGGCTTTCCCAAATATTTTCAAGAAATCCTCCCAAAGGGCTGTGCAAGACTGTTATTACTGTCCCCAGGACCAATATCATAAAAAGAGGCACCGCCAGATGCCCTTACCCCATACACACCACTCAATAAACACAGTGGCCCTTATTTATCAAAACTGTCTAATCGTAAAACTGTCCTTGTTGCCCATATCAATCAATCAGAGCTCAGCTGTGCTCTGATTGGTTGCTTTGATTTGTAGCCTTTTGTTCTGCCTTTAGTTTAACCCCTGGCCTTTTGACTCCATCTCCATTTATTTATCTGATTACTAAGGATACACTTAGAATTAAATATCATTTGTCCTGTATACCAGACTGGGTTATATATATTCTTTGGTGTCCATGTAACTTAATCTATCTTGGTGAAACCACATGTGATTTAAAAAACAAATTAAATGACTGTAGATTCACAATTCATAAGAAAATAATGTGTCCAAACAATTCTGTGAAATGGGTCATTTATAATAGTACCTTAAATCTATGGCTGTGGATCATATTCCTAAGACACGATGGAGACTGCATTATTCTTCATAAAAAATGAACTAGACTGGATTTATAAAACCTATGCATTCTAACCATATGGTTTGAATGTAGACTATAAATGCAGTGTCAACTCGGATGTTCAGGTGAAGTTTGCTCCCTTTAGCATTTTTATTGCGCTTTTTCATGTCCTTATCTAAGCAAAGTGAATTTTTCTGTATATTAATTTATTATTTTTCATTTTTTTAATTTTTTTGGGTTGCACTGCAGCCATTGGGAGGGGCTCTAACCTTTTACCACTGTCTTTTTCTTTAATCGCATTTTTAAATTTTTCAATATTATTTTTTTTAAATGTTTTTGTTTGTGCGTTCTTTGTTTTGCGCATGTCACTGACGGTCCTTGACTTGATCCTTTATCCTTTGATCCTTTGGAATTTAGTTTCAGACACATGGCAAAATTTATGTATGTAAAGGTGTGGAGTTGCCATCAGTACTAGGATGTTGGGGCTATATGTAGAACCTTGTATTTCCCCTTATAAGCGAGGTGTTTTACATTGTACAAAACATTTGTGCAACCCAATATACATCCAATTTTGTTTTGATATAATTATGCCTTGAATGTTTTTTATATACTATGTGGCCACTTCTTGTGTGGTCTAAATGAGAATTATATTTATTTCTCTCATAAACTCATTTGATATATTTTCCCTTATCAAATATGGCCACCAGTAGTCTCTGGCACTGCCATCACCGACCTTTAAGGTACCAAGTCAATACTGATCGCTAGGTTATCAGCTTGGGATCTTAGCGATCGGCAATGGCCTATAACCTGCCTACATACCTGCTGGTGGACCTTTAACCTGCCTATAACCGCTGGGGACCCATAACGTTTACACTAGATGGGGGGCCCATTACCTGCCTATAAAAGTGGGGGGAAAATTTAAACCCACCTATATACCAGCTGAGAGACCTATAACCTGTCTATATAGCTACTGGGGGACAAACCTACCTATATATCCGCTGGGGGAACTATAACCTGCCTACATACCTGCTGGGGAACCTTTAACCGGCCTATATACCCACTGGGGGAAAATTAACCCACTATATACCGCTGGAGACCAAAAACCCGTTATTACCTAATGGGGGGAAAACCCGATAGGGGGGTAAAACCCGCCTATATTCCCCCTGGGGGGCCAACCCAAAACCTTGGGCCTATAATTAAAAACGCTGGGGGGACCTTAAATAACTTTTACGGGGGTTATAACCCCCCCTTTCCGCTGGGGAAACCTTTAACCGGCCTATTACCCCTGGGGGACCTATTTTAAACCCACCTATATACCAGCTGGAAGACCAATAACCTGTCTATATACCTACTGGGGGACCTCTAACCTGCCTCTATATATCCGCTGGGGGAACTACAACCTGCCTATATTCCCGCTGGGGGACCTATAACTTTCCTATTACCGTGGGGGAAACCTTTTAACTACCAAATACTGCTGTGAGACCTATAACCCACTTATACCCACCCCGGGGACCCTTTAAACCCGTTATATACCCGTGGGGGACTAAGTGAAGGAAATAAATTATTTGTCCCTTGCGTTTTGTAAGTTTGCCGACTGACAAAGACATGAACAATCTATCATTTTAAGGGTAGGTTAATTTTAACATTGAGAGATAGAATATTCGAAATAAGATCCAGAAAATCACATTATATAAATTATGTAAATTAATTTGCTTTTGTGAAGAAAAAATTAAAATTGATCCCCTACCCAACTTGTAAGAGTTCTGGGTCCTACAGACTAGTTAGACGCTCCTAATCAACTCATTACCTGCATTAAAGACAGCTGTCTTACAAAGTCACCTTTATAAAAGACTCCTATCCACAGACTCAATTAATCAGTCAGGATCTAAACTCTATAACATGGGCAAAGAACTTTCTATGGATGTCAGGGACAAGATCATAGACCTGCACAAAGCTGGAAAGGGCTACAATACCGTAAGTAAGACGCTGGGTGAGAAGGAGACAACTGTAGGTGCAATAGTAAGAGAATGGAAGAAATACAAAATGACAGTCAATAGACATCGATCTAGGGCACCATGCAAAATCTCACCTCGTGGGGTATCCTTGATCATAAAGAAAGATAAAGATCAGCCTAACACTACAAGGGGAGAACTTATTAATGATCTCAAGGCAGCTGGGACCACAGTCATCAAGAAAACCATTGGTAATACATTACACCATAATGGTTTAAAATCCTGCAGTGCCCGCAAGGTCCCCCCGCTCTAGAAAGCACATGTGCAGGCCAGTCTGAAGTTTGCCAATGAACACCTGGGTGATTTTAGGAGTGATTGGGAGAAGCTGCTGTGGTCAGATGAGACAAAAATTGAGCTCTTTGGCATTAACTCAACTCACCGTGTTTGGAGGAAGAGAAATGCTGCCTATGACCCAAAGAACACTGTCCCCACTGTCAAGCATGGGGATGGAAACATTATGTTTTGGCGGTGTTTGTCCACAAAGGGCACAGGGCTACTTCTCTGCATCAATGGGAGAATGGACGGAGCTTTGTAACATAAAATCATGAGTGATAACCTCCTTGCCTCCTCCAATAAAATAAAAATTTGTCGTTTTTTGGTCTTGCAGCAAGACAATTACCCAAAACAGACAGCCAAGGCAACAAAGGAGTGGCTCAAGAAGAAGCACAATAAGATCATGGAGTGGCCTAGCCAGTCTCCAGACCTTAATCCCATAGAAAACTTATGGAGGGCGTTGAAGCTCTGAGTTGCCAAGTGACAGCCTCGAATTCTTAATAATTTAGAGATGATCTGCAGAGAGGAGTGGACCAAAATTCCTTCTGACATGTGCGCAAACCTCATCATCAACTACAAAAAAGTCTGACTGCTGTGCTTGCCAACAAGGGTTTTGCCACCAAGTATTAAGTCTTCTTTTCCAGATTAATCAAATACTTATTTCTCACTGCAAAATGCACATAAATTTATACAATGTGATTTTCTGGATTTTATTTTTGGTATTCTATCTCTCAATGTTAAAATATAACCTACCCTAAAAATTATAGACTGTTCATGTCTTTGTCAGTTGGCAAACTTACACAAACTTCAGCAAAGGATCAAATAATTATTTCCTTCACTGCATAACCTATATACCTACCTACTGGGAGACATATAAACGATATCCACTTACTGGGGGACATATAACTTGCTGGGCGACCCTATTACCTACACTGGGGTAAAATCACTTATGGGGGACCCTATAACCTCACTTGGGGAAATATACAGTCATATGAAAAAGTTTTGGGCACCCCTATTAATCATAAACATTTTTAGTTCTAAAATTTTGGTTGTAAGCAACAGCCATTTCAATTTGGATATACTGATTATCTAATACCTGATGGAAGCACAGAAAAATTTCCGGATTGAAATGGTATATAAGTACTAACACACAATTGCAATATTATTTAATTAGATAATCAAAATGAAATTGCAGTTGCAAACACCCAAATATTTAGAACTAAAAATTATTTAGATTAATAGGGCCCAAACTTTTTCATATGACTGTAACTTACTGGGGTAACCTATTACCTATACTGGCTGACTTACCGCGTTGTGAGGTCGCTAAAAGTTGTTAAGGCCTCAAGTCGATTGATAAGAGCTTAGTTATTGACTCCGGGGACTAGCCACCGAGCTGTCCAGCTCTCTAGTGCGTTTGTGCTGATTTCTGGGATTTGTTACAGAAAGTGGTCTCTAAGAACGCTATAGGTTTTTTGTTGTTGATTGGTTATCCTAAGAACATCAAATACCTGTAAGAACATTAAGTTTTATATGATGTTGATTGTACTAAAGGTTGAATTTATCATCACAGGTAAGCGGTGTTAGCCCTGCCCCATTATTACATATTTTATTTACTTTTATAACTACCTATCCATATTGATCATAACTTGTGAAAGTATTACAGTTAGAGATGGGCGAATCGATTCTAACGAAATGGAATTCCTTAAAGAATTACAGGAAAACTACGGTTCTGGCAGAACGAAGACGAACTTTGGGTACTTCGGGTGAACTAAGTTGCATTTGATAGTATAAAAAGTGCCATGCGAGCACATGCTCTACATGGGCAAAGCACTCTGGGATGAAAAGAAAGGCATAGCTCTGCAAGACAATGGCAGAGGTTAATCCAATCAAGACCGCGTATACTGTGACGTCACGCACTATATAAGTCCTGGCGCAACGCCGGGGTCAGCACACACCTCTCACACTGTACAGTCAGGGAAGGTTCTGCTGCCGCTGCTGATAGCTCTCACTGAAGAACTGATTTTAATACAGCGATTATTTGAGGGGAGTCACAGTTGATCTCAGAGACTGTTCTCTTAATGTTCTATTTCTACTTACTGATTTGTTTTGGGGTATTGGATCTGAATCCATGTCGTCCACTTGCAGCTTGCATATACATTTTCAATATCCAAGTGGGATCTAAGGCCATTCCTGTTAGTATTCATCTAAAGAAACAGCGTTATTACAATACAAATACCACTGCCACTTCATATTTGGCAGCTCAAATTCTATTGCGCAATTTACATCCAGGGGAAATTAAGCGATGTTTTGCTGTGAGCTGACCCCAAGAAACCGTCATTTCAATGCCAAAATATATCAATTTTCCTGAAGCATAATTCACCTAGCTAAGTTTAATTACAATTTTAATCTCTTTATTGTGGCGTAGAAAACACGCAATTGTAAACACCGCAACAAAGCTACTAGAGTTGTGGTTGCTCAATTCTTTGCTCAATTTACAACCAGGGGTTAATTAAGCGTATGTTTTGGCTGGTGGCTGACCCCAAGAAACCGTCCTTCACAACGCCAAAATATATACCAATTTCCCTGAAAGCATAATTCACAAACGAAGGTTAATTAACAATTTTATCTCTTGTTAGAGTGGCGTATAAAACACGCAAATAGTAACACTGCTACAAAGCTACTAGATTGTGTTGCTCAATTCTTTGGCGCGCAATATACATCCAGTTGTAAATTAAGCGTTGTTTTGCTGGTGTGCTGACCCCAATAAAACCGTCATTTTCAACGCCAAAATAAAATACATTTTTCCTTTAAGCATAATTCAACAAGGGGGGGCCAAGGTTAATTTACAATTTTATCACTATGTTGTTTGCGTAGAAAACACGCAATTGTAAACACCGCTACCAAAGCACTTAGTAAGTGGTTGCTCAATTCTTTGCGCAATTTACATCCAGTGTTAATTATCGTTTTTTTGCCTGGTGTGCTGACCCCAAAGAAACCGCCATTTTCAACGCCAAAATATATACATTTTTCCCTTAGCTAATTCACAAGCGAAGTTACTTACAATTTTATTCTCTATGTTGTGGTGGCGTAGAAAACACGCAATTGTAACACGCTACAAACTACTTGTATGTGGATGCTCAATTCTTTGCGCATATACATCCAGGGGGTTAATTAACAATAGTTTTGCAGGTGTGCTGACCCCAAGAAACCGTCATTTCCAACGCCAAAATATATACATTTATACCTGTAGCATAATTCACAAGCAGAAGGTTAATTACAATATTATGCTCTTGTTGTGTTGGCGTAGAAAACACGCAATAGTAACAACTCTTACAAAGCTACTAGTTTGTGGTTGCTCAAATCTTTTGCTGCAATTTACATCCAGGGGTTAATTAAGCGTTCGTTTAGCTAGTGTGCTGACCCCAAGAAACCGTAATTTTCAATCGCCAAATATATACCATTTTTTCCGGTAAGCATAATTACACAAGCGAAGGTTAATTCAAATTTTTATCTCTTTATGTGGTGGCGTAGAAAACAGCACGCAAAATAGTAACACGCAACAAAGCAATAGTTTGTGGTTGCTCAAATCTTTTTGCGTTCAATTAACATCCAGGTTAAAAAAAGCGAAGTTTTTGCACGGTGTGCTGACCCCAAGAAACCGTAATTATCAACGCCAAAATATATACATTTTTCCTGTACACAATACACAAGCAACAGATTAAAATACAATTTTATTCTCTTGTTTGTGTGGCTAGAAAACACGCAATTGTCACACGCTACAAAGCTACTAGTTGAGAGGTTGCCTCAATACATTTGGCGCAATTTACATCCAGAGATAATTAAGCGTGTTCCAGTAGTACACAGTACAAAGAAACATTGTTTATTCCACCGCCACAGAAGAAATTCATCTGTAGCAAAATATTCATAATTCCGAAGGATAAATAAGCCTGTTTAGTGCTTTTATATACATTAAAATACACAGAGAAATTAAACGGCACATACAAGTACAATTTTTCTGCCCATTAGTTAGCCGCAATTTATATCCAAGGGTATCCAAGCTGTTTACAAGGGTACTAATTGGCAGCAAATACATGGATTAGTATTTATCAAATACAGATAACTCATCAAACAGTGTCTGAACATTAGAACCCAAACAGTAGTCAGAACAGGAGAGGTGGCAGCTCTTCACCTGCAGTGCAGAGGCAACAAACAATTCCTGAGCAGGTCGCAGCAACAGCAAGGGACGACGCAGCAGGGGTCACTCGGTGAGTGCCATCAACTGGCCGCAGCACATCTATGCGGCCCGTGTACTGACAAGCAACACAATGTTCTTGATTGGTTGACTAGTCATCCCTACCTCCCAGATGAAATCTGACAACCCCAAACCAAAGTCGGTGGGACATCAGACACAACCCTTAGTATTTGCATGGCCCGGGAGCTGGTCACGGGCCCTCACCTTTCCTCAACCCGCCTCTGTCCCATCCTGTTACCCTCAGCCAGAGATCATACAATGTTGACTGGGCTCAGCGCCACTATACTAGCAGGATGAAACATTTGAGGAGGGCATCAGCAACTACATTGCAGCGAAGAAATGGGCCCAATTTCCCCTGTCTTCTTCCAGTAGCGGCAAAGTATAGAAGTTGAGAGTGGCATGGGAAGTCATGTTGAGATGGGTCAAGACCTCCTGCAAATACCAAGACCGTGATGAGGACAGCAGTTGGACGATGAAACACAAATAGATTAAGATTGGTAGCCGAACCGACCCGCACATGGGAGCCGGTGAGGCAAGGCATCATCATCAGTCAGGAGAAGAGGGCGACAGCTTGCCATCAGGCAGCGGCTAAGCCAGCAAGTGATCGTGTGCCCGTTTGAGTCACAGGAATAGCAGCAGAGTGGAGGTCGGAGCCACGCGGCCACGGGCAAAAAAACCCGCTTCGCAGGTCCAAGAATGTAGCGGCACGGGGCTCAGCCGAGGCAGCGCAGCAGTAGTCCTCAGAGCGAACATTGGTGGTAAAATCCGATACTTCGGGCGTGTGGCAGTTCTTTTCAAAGACACCGGAGGAAGCCGAAATATGGGAATAAGTAGAATCTGTAAGCAGAAAGTGAAGCAAGGCCAGGAGCTAACTTGGCACCGACGGTCCTGCGTCAACACATGCAGCGACACCATCCAGTGGCATCGGAAGAAACTGGCACAGATGATGGTGGTCCATTCCTGGGGCCGCCGCAGCAACTAGCAGCAGCAGCACGCCCAGATGGGCACACATGCCATTGCAGCCAGATCAAGGCTCCACCACCTCTGCAGAAGGGGAGCTGTTTCTCTTGACATCATCTCCCGGTCCCAATGCCCTTCTCCTCGCTACTCATGGCGCTCAGCATCGTTCAGTGAGGCATTCGCAAAGAACAACCTTATGCCGTCCAACCATCCTAAGGTGCAGCAGCTACCATGCTCCTGTCCAAGTTGTTGTCACTGCAGTTCACCCTACGTCCCCTTTCCAACATGGTGACATCTGCACCAATCAGAAGAACTAATGGCTTGTTCCGAGCCGAGAAGGAGAGTTCCAAGCCTAATTAATTTATCCAAAAAGGGCAGTAACCAGCACTTCATAAATATGTAGAACAGAAGGTGGCCAAGTCCTTAAGCTTATAGTTTTGTCCAAGGTGCACGCAGCGCAGACGTCGGATCTGTAACTACGTACAGGGCCAAGTACATGTCCTTTACGGCCCACTGGGTGAATTGCCTCCGCCCAGGCAACCAACAACTTGGACAGGAGACGCCGCTTTCCGCCGTCCACGTTGTCAAACTGCTGCCTTCCTTCGCCAATGTCCGCCTCCTCCACCACCACCACCATCTCAGCCTCCACCAGTACATGCTTCCATCATACCACATGTGAATGGCACAGCGTGTCACGCAGTATTCTACACCTGGGCTTGCCTTCCGGCGAACGAAGTCACACAGTGGGAGAACTGCCCGCGTCATGCAGCAAGGAATCGAATGTGTGGCATTCTCGCGCCAACTGCAAATCGAAAACCATGGTGACGGACAATGGGAGGAACATGGAGACCCGCTGCAACCTAGGAGGGAATGGGTCCATGCGCCCTGCATGGACAAGATGTTCAATCTGTTGTGAAAAGGTTCCAGAAGTCTTCCACCGATCTTCAGAACATTCTTTACTGAAAATGGCCAGGAAACTGTGCATCACTTTATCCATTCGTAACAAAGCCAGGAAACACCCTCCTCGAGTTGCAGACGGGCAGAACGGCCTCCCCCAACACACTCTATATGCGATGTTTCCACCCGTCGTAATTCCAGCCTGCACATGTTGGACCGACTGAAGGAACAAGAAATGCCATTAACATTTTTTCAAGATCCAGGCAGACAGCATTACTCCCCTGGTGTAACATTGATGTCAGCCATGCAAGCTCATGCGTGACACATGCCGATTGTTAGCCATTCGAGGAGGCGACGTATATATGTCATTCGCCAGGTACACAGGATGAATAACGTCATTCACTGCTCATGTCCTGGAACAGATGCAGAAAAATCTGTCTGGGCAGATGGGACTGGAGACGTGGCGAACTACATCTCGAGCCACCATGATCCGGTAGGACGGAAATGAGAGGAGGGGGAGTAGGACAATGGAGCAGAAGCAATGTCTGGTAGAAATGATGGATTTTCACCCCAGGTGACAAAGAGGATGAGCAGAGCAGCTGGAGGGAGGGTTTGATGGAGATAGACATACCGAGGCAGAAGACCCCCAAGCACCGTGGCAGTATCAGTGGAAATGGAGGGCAGAAGCCCCTCCGTCACTTGTGCAGAATGCCGCAGCCTGCTTTTATGCCTGGCTATGACAGCCGAATATACCAGCATCCGTAAAAAAAAACAGAGGATTGACTTCTGGCTCTCCACCCTATTGGACCCTCGCTTAAACCTTGGTCCAAAATGGGAGCCTTTTGATCCCAGCTATTGAGAGGGAGGACAAACGTCAAATACTATAAGGGGAAATCCTCCGAACTCATTTGGTCGCTGCCTATGTTGCGGGGCAACGACCCTCCTCCTGACAAGGTCTTACCCGGTGGGAAAACACAGCGCTCACGTACTTACTGCCGTGGCTGCAGGGGAAGGTGGGGGTTAGGAGCAGTACCCACTTCCATCATCCAGAAACCAAAGTACAGGAGCACTGATGAGCCAGCTTCCTTCACACCCCTAGTGAGAGGGTAGTTCGCCAGCAGCAGCAGACCAGGACGCCCCCTGAACCAACAGGTGGTGCCTACTTGGAACAGCACACAGCCACCCAGTTAGAAGAACCCTGGACAACAGGGCAGCCAAACAGTAATGTGAGGCCCCGCAACTTGCCGAGTTTTGCAGAGGATGACTCTGTCCATCCCGGCCCAGTATTTGGCATCATAGCGGGTGTTAGATGCGCGGGGGCCATCGATACCCCAAGGAGAAACCCGCGTGTCCACGTGAAATGAGGAACGTACATTACCTTAGTTCAAGATGTAATCAGGCGTGGATCGTCCAGGATTTCCACACACAAACGCCTTAGAGGCGGTCAATACTAACAACAGCCAATGACGCCTCCCACCAACAGCACCAAACTGTGAGAAATGAGTCTGGTTCAAACTACCTGCCTCAGCCACTAATTCTGATGCCCGCCACCCGCCTGAAGCCACATATCTGCTGACATTTCTCCTCTTGCCCACCAACCATCCTTACCCAGGGACTGTTATTGGCCCACCCCACCTCCACAATCCTGTCCTTGTGCCACAGTCTGACCGTCATGCTGCTGCTGTGGCGCTGCCGTGCCTACACTACGTGACATTGAGCCACTCTCTTACCTCAATGCGCTGCTCCAGTCCTGCCAGCCATCAAACCTCCACACTCGTCATTGTGCCACTGTCTACCTCATGCTGCTGCTGTGGCTGCTGCTGTGACCTACACACGTGTGTATTGTGCCACTGTCTACCTCATGCTGCTGCTGTGGCGAATGCCGTGGACCTACACATACTTGTCCATAGTGCCAACTGTCCCTGTGACCTCATGCTGTCTCGCTGCCATGACCTCCCACTGTGTCATTGTGCCACCTCTGGTGACCTAATTTCCCTGTTATTTTTGCCACCATCCAGAATGTCATTGTGCCACTGACTGACCTCAATGCAGCTGTGGCTACGCCGTCACCTGTTGCCAACCTGAACCACCCCCCCCCCTCAGCTTGTTTTTTATTCCCCAGCTTTCACTGCAATGACTTTATCAGGCAACATTCCCCGCTTCATTTTTTTGGTCGATTTTGCCCTCTTAAGTGCCCAGAAATATATAGTGACTCGAAACTAAGAGCGGCGGCAGCATGTGCGAGGTCATACTAAAACACACATTGTAGAAGACCAAACCAAAGCTCCCTCTGCCAATATTTCACATGGCACAAACACAACGATCTACAGCACCCTGCAGGCTCTGTGCAGCCCTGGAAAAGGCTTTGCTTTTTTAAGTGGATCGTGCCAAAGTAAATCGGAAACGAAGTAATATATTGCCGATAAATTCGCGAAGTGAACGAAACAATTTATGAGAAAATCGACCATCCACTAAAAAAACAGTTATATCATATATTTAAATAAGACAATGAACTTGAATACACAATGCATTTTTTAAGTCCTTATATTAATGAAAATATTTTTTTTTACTTGATTTGCTATGTGTCCTGTCACTTGAAAATGTCTCATTGAGGAGCTGAAACATCACTCTTTGAAGAAATAATATAGTTTGGTTTGTTCTTACCTGAGTGAGTGCAGCGATTTATTAAATACATGAATATATCTAACTATTAAAAAATCAAAAAATATATATATATAAATATATATATATATATAAATATAAACTATATTATATACACACACACAGATAGAAAAACAGAAGTTTACAAATACTAAACACCTACACACTCTGAACATGAAATCAGAAAAATCTAACCCTTTCCCAGGTCATTCAGGATTACCAAATTTATTAATAATTGCCAAAATTCCAGAATATGTAAGAGAGATAATTTTTTAAAGGCATAAATAAATATCCTTCTCTGCAAAGTCAAAAGTTTCCATACACTAGAATTACAAATCGCCTGAAAACAATTTGGTACAACCCAATGATGAGTCACGCATTTGGAAGCGATCAGAATTAAATGGCAACATCTGAAGTTAATTAGAGACAACTAGAAGTGGAAATAATTAATCACACACCAGAAACACACAGCATGCAGATTGGAAACATCAAGAAGGAAGTCTAAAGAAATCGGCCAAGATATCCGGAAGAGAATTGTGGACTTGCACAAATCTGGTTCAACCTTGGATGCAATTTTCAGATACCTGAAGGTGCCTCGTTCATCTGTGCAAATAGTTATACGCAAGTACAAATGAGATGGGAATGTCCAGCCATCATACCGCTCAGGAAGGAGACGGGTTCTGTGTCTCAGAGATGAACGTGCTTTGGTCCGACATGTACATATCAACCCACAAAAAAAGTAAAAGACCTTGTGAAGATGCTGGCAGAAGCTGGTAAGATTGTCATTATCTGCTGTGAAACGAGTATTGTATCAACGTGGGCTGAAAGGCCACTCTGCTAAGAAGACATTGCTCCAAAAGAAACATATAAAAGTCAGATTAATGTTTGTAAATGCACAGAGGAACAAAGACCTACATTGTTGGAGACATGTCCTGTGGTCTGACAAAACTAAAATTTATCTGTTTGGTCGTAATGACCATTGCTACGTTTGGAGGAAAAAGAGAGAAGCTTGGAATTCTAAGAACACCATCACAACTGTGTAACATGAGGTGGCAGCATCATGTTGTGAGGTTGTTTTGCTGCAGGAGGGACTGGTGCATGTCACAAAATAGATGGCATCATGAGGAAATAAGATTATGTGACAATACTGAAGCAGGATCTCAAGACATCAGCCAGGAAGTTAAAGCTTGGGCAGAAATAGGTCTTCCAAATGGACAATGACCTGAAGCATACCACCAAACTGGTTACAAAGTGGCTTAAGGATAATCAAGTCAATGTTTTGGAGTTACAAAGCCCTGATCTCAATCTTATTTAAAATGTATGGGCAAAGCTGAAAAGGCAGGTGCGAGCAAGACAACCTACAAGCATGGCTCAGTTACACCAGTTCTGTCAGGAGGAATGGGCCAAACTTCCTACTTGTAAAAGGGCTGGCACGGTCGCCGCTGCCCCCCGCAGCCGCCCCCGTGCCCGCAGGGGGTTCGGCGCGGGTGCCGGCTCACTTACCTGTCCACGCTCCTGTGTACGCTGATCCTGCCTGTCCCGGCCGCCGCGCGCGTACCCACTGCCTAGGGCGCGCGCGATGGCTGGTCTGGATTTAAAGGGCCAGCGTTCCGGTAATTGGTCTATTGCCGGCCGCTGGTCCTATTTAAGTGATACTCCCCCAGCACTCTCTGCCAGTTCGTTGGTGTGCGTTACCTAGTCTAGAGAGTGTTGGAAGTCCTGCCTGATTACCCGTTTACCAGTTCGTCCGCTATGTTTCCTGACCTTGCCAGTTTGCCGCCTGCCCTGACCTTCTGTCCGTATCTGACCACGAACCTCTGCCGCCCATCCTGACCTTCTGCCTGTCCCTGACTACGCCTCTGGATTACGATTCTGTACCACGCAGTACCGCGGCCGCCATCGCAAGCAAGTCACGTCAGGAGTAATGACCTGGTAGCCTCACGCCGCAGCAAGTCCATCCCGCTTCGCGGCGGGCTCTGGTGAATACCGGGGGCTACTTAGACTCCGCTCCCTGGCGTGGCTTACGTCATCATCGCTTGCGGTGGTCCAGCAAATCCACCATACCCATGACACTACCAACTATTGTGAGAAGCTTGTGGAAGGATATCCAAAACATTTGACCCAAGTCACACAGTTTAAGGGCAGCGCTACCAAATACTAATAAAATGTATGTAAACTTTTGACTTTGCAATAAGTAATAAAAATGCCTTAAAAATTCTCTCCCATTATTCTGGCATTTGGCAAAACGAAATAATTTTGGTAATCCTAGTTGACCTAAAACGTGTAAGGTTTATTCTGATTTCATGTCAGACAGTGAGAAAAACATGCATATGTCTTTTTATATAGTGTATGTAAACTTCTGGTTTCAGCTGTATATATGTATATGTAATGTGTATAATATCTGTGTAATGTGAATGTGTGTAATGAGTTTACATTGTGTAATTTGTATGTCTATATGTAATGTGTACCATATGTTCATAATGTGTAATGTTTGCAATTGATACACAATATGCATATTCAATATATATTTACATGTGTATAATTTATATGTTTTATTTATATGGCGTGAATGTGATAAAGGCATGCACAGTATATAATGGCATTATTTATAAATACAAAGTATGGTTCAATTATCTATATGTACAGCATCAGGTATTATTTTTGTGTATAGTGATATTATTAAGAAATTTGAGGGACAGATAGAAGGTGGTCCCTTAAAATCAATTCTGTTGCTGGACCCAGTATAACACCCATTCTGATACTGTTTAATAGGATAATGTAAAGAGTTTATAACTTTGAACAGTGATGACCAAGCTGTATATGTAAGTGACCACTTTGTTATGATTCCGGGGGCTACTTAGACTCCGCGCCCTGGCGTGGCTTACGTCATCATCGCTTGTGGTGGTCCAGCGAATCCACCATACCCGTGACAGTACGAACTGGCCATGGATTCCGCCAGGGTACCCTTGGCTGTTCTCCGGGACGTCACGACGGCTGTCGCCCAGCAGAGCAAGCGTTTTGACCAGCTCGCGGCCATGATGCAGAACCTCACGGCCCGTCTAC
This sequence comes from Phyllomedusa bahiana, assembly GCA_025379985.1. Lineage (NCBI taxonomy): Eukaryota > Metazoa > Chordata > Amphibia > Anura > Hylidae > Phyllomedusa > Phyllomedusa bahiana. The sequence continues at coordinate 15,653 of JAODAL010031697.1, forward strand.
CTCCGCCTGCGGCTGCCACCTCCTCACCAGCATCAGTTGCGCCTGCAGCCATGGCTCTTCCTGTTCCTGCACCGGGACCTTCGCTGCATCTGCCGCTCCCTTCACGCTATGATGGAGACCCCAAGAAATGCCGTGGCTTCATCAGTCAATGCTCCATCCGCATCGAGATGTTGGGGCATAAATTCCCTACTGAGCGCGCTACGATGGCCTTTATAATTAGCCTCTTGTCGGGAGAAGCCTTGGCCTGGGCCACTCCGCTATGGGACCGAGGAGATCCGTTGACGGCGGATCTAAAAAGCTTCCTCCAGGGGTTCCGCTCAGTCTTCGAGGAACCGGGCTGCACCTCCTCCGCAGCCGTAGCTCTGCTCCATCTCTGTCAGGACAACTCCACTGTAGGTCACTACTCCGTGCATTTCCGCACCCTAGCCTCTGAGCTGGACTGGAATAATGAGGCTTTGGTGGCAACCTTCTGGCAAGGCCTTGCGGGCCATATTAAATATGAGCTCACTGGTCGGGACCTGTCTTCCGCTCTGGACGAACTGATTCGGTTGGCCTCCCGAATTGATATTCGGTTTGCGGAGAGACAACAAGAGCTCTGCCTTCAACGGGAGGTCGCCCGTCCACGCCGGCTACCTCGTCTGGCTCCCGTCTTCCAACGTCCTCCTCTCCCTCCGCCAAGGGACGAACCCATGCAAGTCGAGAGAGCCCACCGGACCCAGGAAGAACGCTCGCAGCGTCGCCTGAGGCAAGCTATGCTTTCTACTGTGGCGGTTATGGCCACTTCATTAGGGACTGGCCCAGTGCGTCCGGGAAAACCTCTCGACCTAGGGTCGCTGCAGAGGCCACCCCTGGGTGGTTAGTCGAGGCTTCTCTTGTGCTGACCATTCCGTTACTCTGTGGAACTTCGCCCAGACAGCACATTTCAAGCCACTGCCTTCCTTGATTCGGGGGTCGCCTGGTAACTTTTGTCAGCAAGCTATTTGGTCTCCAAATTTCCGTCTCCCGTGAACATCTGCAGAATAACCCATGTTTGTTTCTCTGTCTGTGGCGAATGCATGGAAGGACGCTATTCAGTTCTGCACGGCGCCCCTCACTTGCAGATAGGCGCTCCTACACAAGGAGGGGACTGAAACCTGCTGGATTCTGCCTCGCCCTCTTCTGTAATCCTCCTGGACTTCCTGGTTGCAAGACCCATGTCGACATTGTATTGGAAAACAGGGCGAAAATTATCCGTTGGGGCCCTGCGTGGCCACGTGCGATGCCTTCCGGTTTCCCTTTTCTGCTTCTTCGGCCCCCTCTGTAAAGTCTCGAAGCTCTGTCGAAGTATGCAACTCCGTACGAAGGATTTTTGCCGACGTCTTTTCTGATAGGCCAGGCCGAAACTATGACCCCGCACACGACGTTCTGATTGTCCTTTGAACTGCAAACCCAGTAGTTACTCTCCCGAGCAGGCAGTAAGGTGTCTATCCTCTTTTCGTCCGGGAGACTAAAGGCTATGTCGGGGAGTATATCCAGGAGAACAGCTTAAGGAGCTTCATACGACAAGCTCTTCCTCGCCTGCGTGGGCCGGCTTCTTTTCTTGACAAGAAAGATGGTACTCTACGACCTGCATCGATTATCGGGGACTTAATAAAATTACTTATAAAAAAATTTATATCCCCTGCCTATGATCTCGGAGATGTTCGATCGTCTACGGGGCGCAAATTTTTTTTCCCATGTTGGATGACGGGGAGGCCATACAACTGTTTCGTATCAGTGGGGAAGGCGACAAGTGGAGAAGGCCTTTATACCCGAGATGGTTCAATTTTTGAATATCTGGTCATGCCGTTTGGCCACTGCTACGCCTCCGGCGGTGTTCTCAGAATTTCATCATTGAGATCTTCCACGATTCCTCTACATCTATTTTAACGTTTACCTAGATGACATCCTCAATTTTCTCTCAGATCTACGAAGACTCACAACCTTCACATCCGCCAGGTGCTCTAAACGTCCTCCGGGACCTCACAGTATATGCCAAAACTGGGAGAAATAACTGTTTTTAAACGCACCTCGTTGCACTTCCTGGGTTTCATTGTGTTCTCCAAGTACTCGGGTCTCCAGATGGATCCCTCTAAGCTTTGTCTGCAGTCTTTACGGTGGGCCTCGACCAGTGGCCTTGTTTGCTATCAACGTTTTTCTGGGGTTTTGCGAATTATTACAGACAGTTTATTCCGCACCCTTTCCACGCTCGTGGCCCCACTGGTTGGGCACTTACAAAGAAAAATGCCAACCCCAAATCCTGGCTCCAGAAGACTCAAGAAGTCTTTGAGCGCCTCAAATCGCATTTGCTTCAGCCCTTTCTAAGTTCTGTTCTTGCTCGGGACCCACTGTTGTCCGTTCGTCCTTGGAGGTGGACGCCTCCTCGGTGGGTGCAGGCGCGTCCTCTTACAGAAGACTTCCTCTGGGAAAACTGTGTTACTTGCGTTTTTTTTTTCTAAGACCTTCACTCCAAGAACCGAGGGAATTTTATTCGTTGGTGATGCGAACTACTGGCCATAAAGTTGGCCACTAGAAGAATGGCAGCACTTGCTGGAGGGGGCTCGCATCCCATCGAGATCTTCTCGGATCACAAAAACCTCCTTTATCTACAGTTGCTCTCAACGATAAATTCATCGATCGTCAGCACTGGTGGTCCCTCTTCATCGCCTAGCTTGGACTTTTTCCTTCACTTTCGGCCTGTGGAGAAAGACACGTCAGGGCGGTCGGCGCCTTTACTAGATCCTGGACTCTGTGGGCTCTGAGCCGCCTTTGCAGCACCATTAAATCCGCCAGAAACGTTATTACTCACAGCGGCCCCAGTGGATCTTAAACATTACCTCCGGGGAGCACTCTTCCCGAACAGCTGGCATTCTGGCAGTACTTAAAGCTTTGCAATTAATCTCTCAATATTCTTGGTGGGCACACCCTCGCTCAAGATGTTAGAGACTTCATCCTGGCCTGCCACATCCTGTGCCATAACAAAGTCCCTCGGCCTCGAACGAGGGATCGCTGCTGTCCTCTCCCTGTTTGCCAGAACAAACCTTGTTGGTCCTAATATTGCCTATTGACTCCCGTTACGACCCTACGGCCTCTCGGGTAACACGGCATTTGGGTGGTGTACTGATAGGCTTCTTAAGATGGCTCATTTTGTTCCTCGGCCGGGTACCTCCGATCATCAGTTGGCCCCAACACTTTTTCAGCACATTTTTCGGCTACATGTAGTCCCGTTGCATATCGTTTCTCTGATAGGGGGGGTCCAGTTTGTGTCTAAATTCTGGGGGCTCAGTGGGTGACTCAGTTGCAGGTTCAGTGAACTTCTCGTTTAGATAACCACCCTCAAACCAATGGGCAGGTTAGAGAGGGTTAACCAGTTTTGGGGACTACCTGCGACATTTTGTAATTCCACCGTCAGGTTTTATTGGTGCTGAACCTCCTCCTGGGCGGAATTTCGTAAAATTCCTTAGAATCGGAGCGCGATAAGATGGAGCCCTGCTCCCTTTTTATTATGTTTGGGCTACATCCCCGCCCGCCTCACCCTCTGCCTACACTCGTGTCACGTTTCCAGACGTGGTGATGCCAAGTATCGGGACATCAAGGCACACTTGGCTATTCACATGTCAGGCCCTTCTTCGGGCCTCCACTCGCACCAAGTCAGGCCGACATGGTACCGGAGACTCCGCCCATATTTAAGCCGGGTGATACGGGTTTGGTTATCTGCCTAGTGTTCTATCGCTTCATGGTTCCAGTTAAAAGTGGGCCACCTATTATTTGGGTCCTTTTGTGGGTACTTCGCAACAACTAAAACCGGCGTCTACAAGCTCGGCTTTCCTCCTACTTGCAGTCCAAACGCTTCCATGTTTTTCTCTTCAAAGCCTGTGATGATTTGAATCGCATCTCCCGTGGATCTGTTCGCCTCACTCCTCGTTGGCCGGTCTCTGATAACATCTTTGAGGTCAAGGATGGTTGCTGGCGGAGAATGTCCCGAAGTTGAGGGGGGAAGCGGTTCTTTCTTTATTGCTGGACGGGGTTCGGGCCGCCGGAGGGAGCGTTCCGTGGGAACCTGAGGCACCTGTCACCTGAACCTCCTCTCTAGTTTCAAAAAAAGAGGGGGCGTGAACTCCTAAGGGTACGGGGGTATGTAATGGGGGCCTGGTGTGGTGCCCTCCGTCCACCCCCATGCTGCCCGGGCGCGGTCACTTACACGTCCTCGTCCTGTGTACGCTGATCCTGCCGTCCCTGCCGACGCGAGTGTACACCGCTGACTCAGGGCATGGCGCAGCCGGGACGGTCCTGGTCTGGATTTTAAAGGGCCGTAGCCCGGTATACTTGGTCTTTTGCCGGGCCGCTGGTACTATTTAAGGGATACGCCCAGCACTCTCTGCCAGTTCGTTGGTATGTGTCGTTACCTAGTCTAGATGAGTGTTGTTGTAAGTCTGCCTGATTACCCGATGTACCCAGCGTCATGCTTACGTTTCATGACCTTGCAGTTTGCGCCTGCCTGACCTTTGGACAGTCTCTGACCATCGCACCCTCTGCCGCCCATCCCTGACCTTCTGCTGTTCCCTCGACTACGCCTCTGGATTATGTTTCTGTACCACGCGTACAAGCGGCCGCCATCGCAGCATGTCACGTCAGAGTTAATGACTGGTAGGCCTCACGCCGCAGCAGAGGTCATCCGCTTCGCGGCGGGTCTGGATGAATACCGGGGGTACTTAGATTCCTCTCCCTGGCGTGGCTTACGTCTTCATCGCTTGCGCAGTGGTCCAGCAAAATCCCTCCATACCCATGACACACCAACTATTGTGAGAAGTTGTGGATGGATATCCAAAACATTTGACCCAAGTCACACTGTTAAGGGCAGCGCTACCTCCAAATACTAATAAGATGTAGTAAAACTTTTGACTTACCTGCAGAAAGTAATTAAAAATGCCTTATACAATTCTATACAATTTTTCTGGGCATTTTGGCAAAACCGAATCTAATTTTGGTAATCCTTGTTGACTTTAAACGTGATGGTTTTAATTCTGATTTCTTGTAGACAAGTGATGAAAAAAACCATGCATATGTCATTTTATATAGTGGTATGTAAACTTTGGTTTCGACGTTTAATGTTATATCGTAATGATGTATAATACTCTGTGTAATGTGGAATGTGTGTAATGTGTTAATTGTGTATTTGTTTGTCTATTATGTTAATGTGTACCATATGTTCATAATGTGTATGTTTGCAATTGTATCACTATATGCATATTAAATATACACTCACCGGCAACTTATGTTGGTACACCTGTTCCAAGCCGCTCGTTAACACTTAATTTTAATCAGCCAATCACATGGCGGCAATCAGTGCATTTAGGCATGTAGGACATGGTCAAGACAATCTCGCTGTTCAAACCGAGCATCAGTATGGGGAAGAAAGGTGATTGGAGTTGCCTTTGAACGTGGCATGGTTGTTGTGCCAGAGGGTGGTTGAGTTTTTCAGAACTGCTGATCTCCTGGGATTTACACGCACAACATCTCTGGGGGGTTACAGAGAATGTTACCGAAAAAGAAAAAACATACATAGTGAAGCGGCAGTCCTGTGGGCAGAAAAGCTGTGTTGATGCCTGAGGTCAAGGGAGTAGGGGCAGACTGTTTCGAGCTGATAGAAGGCAACAGTGGACTCAAATCGTCCACCCGTTACAACCAACGGTACCTATGAGGAGCATCTCTGAACTGCTCAAGTACGGCGAATTTGTGGGCAGATAGGGTACAGCAGCAGATAAAGACCACACTGGGTGCCACTCCTTTCAGCTAAGAACAGGAAACTGAAGGCTCCAATTTGCCCAAAGCTCATCGGTAAATTGGACAGTAGAAGATTGGAAAAAAGTTGCCTGGTCTGATGTGTCCGATTTCTGCTGCGACATTCGGATGTAGGGTCAGAATTGGGCGTCAAACAACATGGAAGCATGGATCATCTACCTTGTATCAACGGTTCAGGCTGGTGGTGGTGTTGTCTTGGTGTGTGGAAAATTTTCTTGCCTCTTTGGGCCCCTTATGGGTTACCAATCGTGCATTGTTGCAACACTGTTGGAATCTATGCCACGAAGGAAATTGAGGCAGTTCTGAAAGCAAAGGGGTCCAACCAGCGTTACTAGCATGGTGTACATAATTAAGTGGCCAGGGTGATGGTAATATTTACTATGTGTATTATTTATATGTTTTATTTAGTATGGCGTGAATTGTGATAAGGCATGCCACAGTATAAATGGCATATTTAAATACAAGTATGGTGTCAATTATCTATTTGTACAGCATCAGGTTTTTATTTTTAAGTATAGTGATGATATTTTCAAGAAAGTTGAGGACAGATAGATGGTGGTCCCTCAAAAGCAATTCTGTTGCTGGGCCCAGTGTAACACCCAGTCTGATACTGTTTAATAGGATAATGTAAAGAGTTTATAACTTTGAACAGTGATGACCAAGCTGTATATGTAAGTGACCACTTTTTTATGATTCCAAACCATAAAATATATACTGCTCTTGTTCAGCAACAACATTTCTAGATTTTGTTGTTTTGTAATGGATCTTCTGTGCTTTCCCAGACTCCTATTTCTGTACTGCTTGGCAGTAGATGCATCTAGCATAAAAAAAAATCTGGAATTTCTTTTCTAGTTATATATACTTTATTGCCAAATGGAACTGGTTGCTTTCTGTAACAATAAGAGCAACACAGTCAAGTAAATGTTGTATTTTTGGCATTTGTATGCAGTAAAAGAAATCTTAATTCTTCATTTCATATAACATTCTGTAAAGAAGTGCACTGTGCACTTACTGTCTAATGTGTGGTACATCCTTTTCCATTTCCAGTACTTGATCTTTATAACAAGTTCATAGTCAACAGATATAAACACACAAAGAAGACATACTGTACTTGTAGCATTTACAATGTATACCCAGGAAACCTTCATATTAAGATTTTGCAGTCGAAAAAGGAGAGGAGCTGAGATAAAGAAAGTAACAGAGTTAAAGAGCTGTCTTAACTGACGAATAATGTAATGCAAACTCCAGTAATGTGACAATTATACTGCATGAACAAGAGCTATAGAAAGATAGAGGGTGACGAGAAAATGATACTTGAGACAATTAGGCATGCTGATAAAGGACAGATTATGAGATGGAATGTAATTGGTATATAATAAGGATATCTGTCATTTAATTTACAACTCAATGACAGACCATTACCTCCTAAGTGCAAAGCTTATAGCTTTGATTCTATGGCCCTTCTGAGAGATAGTACACTGTTAGTGAGACCACAATTTGAAGATTTTCGCTGTTCAACATTCCTTTTCCTCATCTACAGCTGATGACTACAGCCAAAACTGAATCACTGAGTAGAAGCTGATTCTGGTACTGTCTGTCAATTACCTAATTAAATCTGTAAATCAATATATCTTTTTTTTTAATTAAATGTACTGATAGATTTCTTTGTATATTGTTTCCAGTAAAGGCAAGAAAGGTTTGAGACAAAAAGAACCAAATAAAAAGAGTTTAAAACACAAAATGCACCTTACTAAAGGGAAGCTTAGAGATCTGCTACATGTTGGTTTAAACCAGCAGTTAGTGCCATATTTTTTTTTTTTTAAAGTGGCAGATTGGGTGAGAAAAAATACATACATCTCTTTTCCCTGATCCCACTGCCTTTCCAAAGCTCACAGATCATCACTTCCTGGTCCTGTGTTAACACACAAGTAAAACTGCCAGACAAGCCCTTTAAACTTTTTTTTCACTTAATATTAAAACCTAGAAAAATATGGTATGATTGTTATCTACATCACAATTATAGACAAACACAATGTAACTAAACTAATAAATAAAAAAGTTGTACTATTCATGTCTTTTATTAAGCTGATTGTAAAACATTCACAGTGCAGGGAGAAAAAGTAAGTGAATCATTGAATGTAGTAACTTGTAGATCACTCTGGTGCAACAATCAACTACACCAAATGTATCCTGTAGCTGCAAATAAGATTTATCAGTGTTAAAGGGGTTGTCCATAACAGTACCTTCCCAGTAAAATAAAAATAAAATGATACTCACCTTCCTTCAGTCCCATTGGCAAAACTCCCCAGTCTTCCGTTTTCATTCTGTCAGTTTCGGACAGGGACCTCCACCTCCGCATCTTCCCGCATCTTCCGTTTTCATTTTGACTCTTAAGAACGGGGACGTCAAGTTTGCAGGTGCTGATTGGCTGCAGTAGTTATCTCCAGACAAAATGAAAACAGAAGCCTCGGAAGATGCAGAGATGGAACCAGGTAATGAAGGAAGGTGAGTATAAAGATTTTTTTTTTATTTTACCAAAGAGGATGCTGGTATGATTTTAAGGAAGACAACCCTTTAATGGAAGAATTTTGGACCATTATTCCCTGCAAATGTGTTTCAGTCCATCAATATTTCTGGAACACCTTCTGAGCACAGCCATCTTGAGATCATGCCTCAGAATCTCTATGGGTTAAGCCATCTCAGGAACAGAAATGCAATGTTCGTTTTCCTCCAAAGCATAGCATTGCACAGCAATGTGTGTGGGCACATCAGAGACACCAAGGATGCACACCCTGCAGCACGTCTGAATACAACCTTTTATTATTATGATTATTATCATTATTATTACCTGCTCTCTAGGAAACCAAAACAGGGTTCTTTCCAAATTGAGTTCCTGCCATCCTTTTTTCTTCAATGTAGTCAATGGTGAGATACCCCACACAAGTGATAAAGGTATAACATATAACTTTATTTTTATAACATAGAATTACATATTTTGATGAATAAAATTATACATTGAAACCTAGCTTGTGTTATTTGTTGAATAAAAAGAAAAGGCTTTGATTTGGTGAGAACTAAATGATTATTAATTATATCTTGATTATGTGATCCTGCAGATTTAAACAAAACAGAGGAAGAAACGCAGGACTCTGTTCATGGCAAAAAATAACTTCCACTTCTACTAATAGTAAATCAAAGTCTTACTACACGAGTCATAGTCTTCTAAGTACAGTATGTCAAATATGTTCATTTATCTAAGTTATACAAGAAATTATACAATTTTACTCTATGATTCATGCTGGTTACTACATTTTATTCATCAGATGAACATGTAGACCTAAAACGCACCACATATCTATGTGCATGAGGTTTACAGCCCACATAGTCCAATTGTTTCTGTAGTTGCAGGGACTTTGTGTGCTGCCATAAGGGACATTATGGAGAGCTATATTCAGGCTCGGACTGGCCCACAGGGAAATAGGAGAAACCCAGAGCATGGTAGACCTAAAGTTGTTTTTTTAATTCCATATGCATTCTCACAAGAGGCAAAAAAGCATAGAAAGAGAGGCAAAAAGCAAGAGGCAGAGTAATAGGAAAGGCCCTTTAAAAGACATTTACAGTAAACTGTAGGGTGAGGCCCCAAAATAAACTCCACTGGTGGGCCCATAAAAAAATCAGCTGGTGGGCCCCTGGAGTCAACTCCACCTGTGGGATCTAGGCACCCCAGTCTGACACTGGCTATACTATAGGGTTATTTTCTACTAGAAGCAATGTTTTTAGGAAATAATTGCAACATAGTACATTACTCAGTGTAACTTGCCATCTGTATATGCCTCCAGGGATGGGAAGACGGGTAGACGAAAGTAGGTGATTGCCTAGGATACCACTGCATCCCAGGCAGGAAGGAGGCACAAGGAGGCATAGATGGAGCTGAATTTTCCCATTGAGGGGCACTATGTATCCTATTTGCCTAGGACACCACAATACTCTGTCCCACTCCTGTATGCCTCCCCACAGGAGCGTAACTAGAGAAGCCGGGGCCCCGTAGCAAGCTTTTGGATGGGCCCACCTCCCCGACCACAAGCATTTACCAGGACCTCTTAGGTCATGCAATTACTAGATAATACAAGGAGTTAACACCTCACCATAAATTTCACCATCATACCGCTACCAGACAAATCCCACAATACCCAGATTAATATTACCAATACTACATAGGAATCTGATTAAACCACCAGAACACGACCACAAATTAACACCACATAGTGACTGAGAAATACCCCTATACTATTACTGAATAAAGATCTGTATACAAAGACCTATATTACCGCCATATAGTGACCATATAGTGGTAGGCATCAGTGTACACAGGCTCTGCTGACATATAAGTAATTGCAGTGAAGTTACATCTTGTGACTCACAAGTGACGTTTCTCTACTGAATTGTTGACTTTCCCTTTTGTTCTGCATCCAGACCGCCATGATGACGTCTCCCAGCCACCACTCGTCCCTGCAGATTTAGACACAAATATCTTAGAATCCTCACTTTTCCAGCACCTCGCTCCCTGCCCCCCACCTCTGTACAAACTTCCCATGGGTGGGAGAGCGGGTACAGTCCATAGCTTAGAGGCACAGTCTCGTAGAGGAGAGGGGAGGAAGAGAGGATTCTCCCCCTGGAGATTGTGTTACAGCTATGGCCTGTACCCCTCAGAATCATGTCACCAGGTAGACCCCCATTAGATAGGTTGGTAGGCCCTTAAGGTCTCAATTAGGAAGGTAAGCTACAGTTAGGTAGTTAGATTGTCCCTAGGTAGGCAGTAGTTAGGCCCCAATTAGGAAGGCAGCCCCCAGGTAGATAGGTAGGCTGTAGGTAGGCCACAGATAGGTTATAGGTGGGCCCCGAGTAGGTAGACTACAGGTGGGTAGGCAGATTGGCCCTAGGCAGGCAGCCCCCAGGTAGCTAAGTAAGCTGTTGGTATTCCCCTGGTAGCTAAATAGGTAGCAGGTGGACCACAGGTAACTAGGTAGATAAACTATAGGTGGGGCCCACATAGGTAGATAGGCTATAGCTGGGGCCCACATAGGTAGGTAAATAGGCTATAGGGGGCTCCAAATAGGCAGACAGGCTTTAGGCAGGCTATAAGGGCCATATAGGTAGGCAGGCAGACTTTAGGCAGGCTGTAAGGGTCATATAAGTAGGCAGAGTATAGGGGCCATATAGGTAGGCAGAGTAGAGTGGCCATATAGGTAGGCAGGCGGGCTAGAGGGGCCATATAGGTAGGCAGAAAGGGTTTAGGTAGGCTATAGGGGCCATATAGGTAGGCAGAGTTGAGGTAGGCTATAGGAGCCATATAGGTAGACAGGCAGGGTTTAGGTAGGCTATAGGGGGTCACATAGGCAGGCAGGGTTCAGGTAGGCTATAGGGAGTCATTCAGGCAGGCAGGGTTCAGGTAGGCTACAGGGGGTCATATAGGTAGCCAGGCAGGGTCAGGTAGGCTACAGGGGGTCATATAGGTAGCCAAGCAGGGTCAGGTAGGCTACAGGGGGTCATATAGGTAGCCAGGCAGGGTCAGGCAGGCTATAAGGGAGTCAGGCAGGCTATATGTGGGTCAGGCAGGCTATAGGGGGGGTCAAGCAGGCTATAGTGGGATCAGGCAGGCTATAAATGGGTCAGGCAGGCTATAGGGGGGTCAGGCAGGCTATAGTGGGATCAGGCAGGCTATAGGGAGGATCAGGCAGGCTATAGGGGAATCAGGCAGGCTATAGGAGGGATCAGTCAGGCTATGGGGGGTCAGGGAGGCTAAAGGGGGATCAGACAGGCTATAAGGGAGTCAGGCAGGCTATAGGGTGATCAGGCAGGCTATAGGGGGGTCAAACAGGCTATAGTGGACCATGCAGGCTATAGGGGGGTCAGGCAGGCTATAGGGGTTCAGGCAGGCTATAGGGGTCAGGCAGGCTATATGGGAATTAGACAGGCTATAGGGAGCAGGTAGGCTATAGGGGGATCAGGTAGGATATGGGGGGATCAGGCAGGCTATAGAGGGTCAGGTAGACTACTTTAATGTAAAAAAAAGAAGAAAGAAATCCCTTATTTACCTGCCCCATGCTCCCTCGCAGCTCAGGTCCTGGCCAGTCTGACATCATCGCATCGCCCACGTCAGCACTGTGGGCCAGCGCCTGTACAGTGCTGGCAGTGCTCCGCTCTGCTAACACCGAGCAGTCCTGCCCTTGAATGCTCGGTTGGAGGGCTCAGGCATTTCGAGGTAGGAAGCGCCGGGCCCCGCAGCTCCGCTTCCGGCGGTAGTGAACTGTTATGTTCACTGCCAGAGGGCACAGGAGCCAAACTACCGGGGGAGCAGACATGTTAGAAGCTGCCTTGAGGCCCGGGCCCCCTTAGAGCCTGGGCCCCATGGCAGCTGCTACGTCTGCTACCCCAGTAGTTACGCCCTTGCCTCCACATCAATTCTGAGACAAAATGGATGTATAGAGAGGCCTTATTCACTTCAATAGGTGCTGCATTACTGTGTGTTCACATGGCAATATATCATTCTTTGTAGGTGTCCATTGGAGTACTGTCAAAAAAGGTACTCCCGTGGATACTGAGATGTAGCTCCCCTGTTCCCACAGAAATCAATGTAGCAAACCCTAGCCCTATTTGGACCACATTTGCTCTATTTCCTGCCAGTATATACGCTTTATGGGCAACATGTCCCATTAGGGCTGTGCCATTTTTTTAGTGTATTTTGCACCAAAAAACTGTTGACACACTATTCTCTATATAAATGAACTGTCGCACACCAAAACTAGGCACATTGTACACCAGGCACGACACATTTGAATGCGCCTAAAGTAGGCACATCAAATATGCTAGCAATGATATTCTATGCACCTAAATTATGCTATGTGCCTAAATCATGCTATGTGTCTAGATTAAGTGCATTAATTTTACTATGCAGGGTATACCACACACCAGATTTTTGACAGGTTTATTCATTCAGACGCACTATACACTCATTTAATGAGCCTTAAAACTGGCGTTTCGGCACCTCTTTTCTGACATGTCGCCCTATGTGTGGGATTAGGAAGAGGGGTAGACTACGCTTTTTTGTCCCATGTGGGACAAAATAAATAAAGTGAACGTAGTCCAAAAAAGTCTATTGATTTCTATAGGACTGTGGAAGCTATGTCATGGAATCTGTCAGGTACCTTTTCCACTGTAGCCCAACAGATACCACCAACGGACGGCATAATGTCATAAGAACATACTCCTCTATTCAACTCCAAGATACTAGAGAACTCTAATGGCATGTGTGTTAAGCTTTAGGCTATGTTCACACGGGTGAACTGCGGGGGCGTAATTACGCCCCGCAGTTACGCCGTGTGGCCGGGGGCGGGGTGGGAGCGGGGGGCCGGCACCTCGCCGGCCCATAGACAATCACTGCTAGCGGCGCGTATACGCCGCTAGAAAGTGACATGTGAATTATCTCCCCCCTCGGCGTATTCGCCGAGCAGGGAGAGGAGACGTAATCCACAGTTCTCTATGAGAACTGTGGATTACCGTAATGAATGGGCCGTTTTCAGCCCGTAATTTGCGCACTTCGGCGTGTAATTTTGGACCGAAATACGGCCATTTTAAGCCGTCTGAACATGGCCTTATACTCTATGTTGTGTAAAGATTATATACTATATAATTGTACAACAATGTAGAAGGTATCTAGCAAACCATTCCCTATGAAAAAAATTTTTTTTCCTTTTTTCTGAATACAACTATGTCTTTGCTTTATGTGTTCAAGAAATTTTTGGGGGCAATAACCCAATGTACAACTGATTCCTGTTACCAAATCTCACCCACTGCTAATCTGCAGCACTGTTCTGCTCAGCTACTCACCAATTGCATTGGCTAAACCTGCAGTCCCTTGGCTGTACAGAAATGACACTTTAGGGGATGTTGCCAGATGCCTCATGAATTATTTTTAGCCGAGTCAGTGAACATATTGTTTTTCAAGATGAAGTAGAAGTTTCACAATGAATAAGTTTGATTGAATGTAGTGGTTCACTGCGGAGCTCAACATCAGCCTTATATGGCAGGTAGGAGCCAACCAGCTGATCTGTCATTGTTTGGAAAATGTAATCCGATTTGAAAAATGCCCACTGTCACCTATGAGAATAACTTTCTATTGAAATTCTAAATAACATCACCGTTTGATGTTTGCTTATGCAGGGCTGGATCTAATCCCAAGGCTGTTGAGCCTTGTTTGTTCCTACCTATAAATCAACCTTCTTCCCCAAAGCACCATATTTCTCCATAAGGAACATAGAGCAGCTGATTGCACTGCCAAGCCATAAAAAATGTATGCCTCAGTAATATTCTTTTGCAACATAATGTTTTTTTTCATTATTATTTTTTCATTATTAAGTTTTTATTTGAATTTTTACAAACAAGTTACACTGAGAAAAGTGTAATACATAACATAAGAATAACAAAGGCCACAGAACTCAAGTGACATATTTCAAGGCAATGATATAAAAGTATACAAAACAATATCTAATGTACACAAAGTATCATACCATTAGCTGTAATAATTTCAGTAATAAAGCCTGGTGTGTGCCAAGTTAAGGAATGCACAAGAAACTTTGAAATAGCAAGTATGAAAAGAGGAGGAAAAGTTGAAAGAAAAGTTCATAGTTGTGGATTTTGAGTAAATATCCTTAAAAAATCTAAGTTGACTAAAATACCCCATTTAATAAAGGGACTTAAATTGGGGATTTAGTTAAATAAAATAGCAGGTCATCTGTATTAGGAGTCATCTTGTACTAGCTTTAGACCAGCCACATACTATGAACTCTGCGGTTCACCCACTGCACCAGCACCAAATGCTCCATTATTAAAATAAAAAGTTAAGTAGACAGAAGGTAATCCTCTTTGATGCTACTGGTAATGTGTAGGACATCAGTTGACATTCTACTGACATTTACTCTGGAAGTTGGACTGCTGTAGAGCACCATGATTTCCCCTAGCAAAGATGCACCAAAACCAAACTGAGATGAGAGCACTATGAACACCTATTGGTTGTTTGGCATCTACTGTCACAAGCCTCCCAACCTTTAAGAATACCCCCCCTGGTCATCATGTATAAATGAAGAAAAGAAGAGAGGATATTTGTAAAGCTATAATTTAGTGCATATTTTACATCTACTTTGATTGGTGAAAAAGAATATTAAGACAAACATATGGATCTTTCCCAGTTTTAAAGTATTCTTGTTTAATTAAGAAAACAAGCAAGTGTGTGTGGAATGCAGCTCCAAAGCGAGGCTGACATCCAGATCACACTACAGCTCCATGTCAGTGAAAAACGAGCAAATTTATTGCAGATATAAAATTACAAAACGGACATGGCATGGGCACACAGTGACCCACTGACGCGTTTCGAGCATATACCGCTCTTGTTCACAGTTAACATGATAAAAACATAAGCATTATTTAAAAGAATTCATTGACCAATCACATTAAAGAATCACTGTTACATAATAGCCATTTAAAGGGACTGGATAAATGTATGGCAAGAGTGCATACAATGTTGATAAACGGTACCTGTAAGGGTATATATAAATAACATATTATATCACTAAACTACCTTTCGATGAATAAAAAACAGGTATATTCTCGTTTCATTGATTAGTTTTAAACATGAAGGCAAAGGTAAATAAAGACTAGTCATCACAACAAAAAAAGTTAAAGCCAGCTGTAATAGCAGTCAAGAAGCGGTTCCTCTGGACTACAGCAAGTGGAGGTGTAAGCCACACCAGTGAGTGGAATCTAAGTAGGTCCCGGTATTCAGCAGAGCCCACCACAAGGCAGGTTGGGCTTACTGCGGCAGGAGTCCTACCAGGTCGCTACCCCTAGTGTGACTTGCTTGCAGTGGCGGCCAAGGTGCAGCGCGGTACAAAATAGTCAGGCAAGCTTGTAGGCGGGGACATGCAAGAAGGTCTGGACTGGTAGCAAAGGTTCGTGGTTGAAGAACGGGTACAGTACACAGAATATCAGAATACAGGCTAAGGAACGCTTTCTCACAATGCACAGGGCATTGTAAGGAATTGATCTGTCAAGGGGTAAGAGGAAAAGGCGGGGTTAAATAGACAGCCAATCACCGGTGCGCTGGCCCTTTAAAAGTAACACTGCCGACGCATGCGCGCCTTAAGGAGTGGGGTCGCGCACACTGGCCAGAAGACACAATACAGGGAGCATGGAGAGGGAGTGCACCTGCTGCCCGAAATACGGGTTGCGGCGACACTCGCAACAGAGACTGTTTCGTAGACGCCTCAGAACCTGGCGCACATGGATCCGGTGGAACTCAGGGTCAGACAAGAAAACTAGAAAATCATCCAGATAGACAACCACGCAGGTATACAGAAGGTCTCTGAATATGTCGTTGACAAATTCCTGGAACACAGACCAAAGGGCATTACCAGATATTCGAAGTGCCCTTCACAAGTGTTGAAGGCCATCTTCCACTTGTCACCTTAACAGGTCCGAATGAGATTGTAAGCCCCCCTCGAGTCCAATTTAGAAAAGATTTTGACTCCACAGAGCCGATCAAAGAGTTCAGTAATTAACGTCATGGAGTATCGGTTCTTAATGATTATCTTGTTGAGTCTGCGATAATCAATACAGAGGAGATTACCAGAGGTTTTAAGGAAGATTTAGATAAATTCTGTTATTATTTTGCTCTACCTCCGCGTGTTTGGATGCTTTTCATCCTTCTTGAAATAAAGACTATTACCAAATACATTGCTGTTCTGATTTTGCTTCTCTTTAGAGTTAAGAATACATCTTATTTCCTATTTTTGCAGACAAGCTTCCTTGGCTACTGGTCACCTCCCTTTGCTCTTACAGTCTGAAAATGAGATTGTCTTATTCCTTGCTCTGTTCCTTATCTTAATGACTGAAGCTTATTTACATTACATGCTAACAAGATTTAACCCTTTAGATCGCTGTTGCATTGTGCAATACAGTTTATAAACCTCCTGCTCTCATGTTACTGTAACAGGCTCAGCTTGAAGTAGCAGAAATGGTATACCACAGCCTAACCATGCAGTGAGAGTCTGAAGCTGGCTCTTTAAAACAGCATAGTGAAAAAATCCCTTTAAGGAGCAATGCTAATTATGAAGTAAAAGGACAGGTAGGCAAAATGAAATTTAATACTTTAGTCATGAATAGGGTTAGCTGCTGTTTAAATGTTTTGTAGTATTTTTTTTTTTTTTGCATTATCCAGACCTGGCCTTATGCCAAAGGGGAAAGCCTGCACTTCAACATCTATTTCAACATTTTTAAAGCCTTTCTCAGGTGCAGAAGATGCATCATGTACAAAGTCGAACAGGCTACACATTCATCACTTTTTTCTTCAAGCATCTCAACTAGCATCTCGGATAATGGCTATTAATAATGCATAAGGAAAGCATTAAGTAATGGCCAGTCGGTCATGAATGTCAGAGTCTGCATGTGATCTGAACTAGTACCATTCCAGTGCAGTTTGGTCATTTTCATATGAGCTTGGAAAACTGAGAATATAAACTGCAAAGGCATCTACACAAACTGCCTAAAAGGGGTTTTTCCACGAAATAAAATTGAGGTTGGAAGCTTGAAATTAAATAATAAACATTTTCACCACTCATCATTATTAAAAATTAATTTATGTATCATTTTTGTTTCAACTGCTACCTTAGTGATCCATAGTGTACAGCTCATCTCCAGGGGATATGACCAGTGATGAATTCAGTCCTGGCTGCACATGCTCAGACATCATCTATCCTCTTAGGCAGCTATTGTCAGTCTCTTCCCTGCTAAGTAATCACACACACTTACTGCTGAGCGAGTGTTTAACCCCAGGAGCTGTCATTCTACTCCTGTCCTCTATATTCCTTAGTAATTAGTCAAAACAGTGCAAATAAAAAAAAAGGAACCTCAATCAGGTATATGCGTTGAGACAAAAAAAAAAACACGTTTGGTTCTTGCAGGGATTTGAGACTAGGACCCTGCTGCTGAAATCCAGAAGTGGTAACCACTCAGCTACATTGTAGCTACTCAAAGCTCTTTACAAAAACAGACCTTTATTTTGACTAGAGTGAGCACACTGTAGGGAAAGGCATGGTGATGTCAAACCTGCTGGGTCACATGCTATGCAGTTCAAACAAATCATTCATGCCCCATTTTGAGCACAATGAAAGCAGAAGCAGGACAAACCAGGCATGAAATGCCTTCGTGGTAAAACTCCTTTAAGTATTTTGTCTTTTATTTTCTATAGTTAGAAGCTTTTGGTAGAATTAAGAATAGTCAGTGTCATGTAGACTAGAGAATGGTCTAATCACAACATGGTACAAAACAAAGCGGCAGGCCACCAGGTTCAAAAGGCAGTTTTGAATTAAAGGGATATTCTTGTAATCAAACCTTGACTCCTCTTAAAAGTGTGCAGTACAACGTACAAATCTTCAAAATATAGTAATTAAATATTTTTAGTAGTTTTCCCCATAATCACTCACCAAGTAATGGCTCAAAATCTGATGTTTATAGCTTGTTGCCAAGGGATACAACCTGTAGTTCAGCTTCAGCGTTGCAGTCAGGCATGCTTCATTCCAGCACTAGGAAGGTGAGATGTATGTCTTTGAGGCAGTATGGGATGTAACTGGGAACTAGTATGAAAGGTTCAGCACTAAACAAGCACGATATGAAGTGCACAGGAGAGTGAAGACCTATTGTTCAGCAGCCATGGAAATATATGGAAGAGAAAAGCTTAGAATAGATGTCAGCAGTGCAAGATGGGAATTGTAGTCTTCCCAACCATTATAGCTGCTTCTAAAGTCATGGCCACCTTTGCTGTACTGAGGAGGAGCACAAAGGGGCAGCAGTGTGACAAAATAGGTCAATTATACATGTTTTGGATGAGGGAAAAGTGTTATACTGCTGCTATGCTGTAATGACCTTGTTGCCCCTATACATCTACCTACTAATGGGGGTCCTAGATACCTACCTAATAGTCGCTGAGCCATCAGGAGGTATTGGAGGCTTTAGTGATCAGAATAGATACGGATGGGATGGCGAGCACCCTCCAGTAGATAACGTCATTCCTCCAAAGCTAGCTTGATAGCTAGTAGCTCCCGGTCGCCAATTGTATAGTTCCTCTCGGCCAGTGAGAACATCTTGGAAAAGAAGCCACACGTTACTGTCTTGCCCGTGGGCCCTTCTTGCGTGAGAACTGCTCCGACCCCCATGGACGAAGCATCCACTTCCAACGTGAAGGGTTTTGTGTGGTCCGGCCGCGATAGGACAGAAGCAATGTCAAAGGCAGACTTGAGCTTAGAGAATGCCTCCTCAGCTTCAGAGGGCCAGCTACGCGGATTAGCATGTTTCTTCGTAAGTGCCACTATAGGAGCCACTAGCATAGAAAAGTGGGGAATAAACTGCGATAGTAGTTGCAGAACCCCAGGAAGCGCTGTATGGCTCGCAGGCCGACTGGGCGTGGCCACTGCAACACGGCCGACAGTTTCACTGGATCCATCTGTAGGCCTTGGTCAGAGATGATGTATCCCAGAAACGGAAGGCTGGTTTGGTGGAAGAGGCACTTCCCCAGCTTGGCATACAGATGGTTCTCTCGGAGACGATTCAACACCTGAGGAACATGGCTGCGGTGTGTTTCGAGGTCAGGAGAGTACACCAAGATATCATCTAGGTAAACAACTACGCAGGTGTAGAGGAGATCTCTGAAGATGTCATTCACGAACTCCTGGAAGACGGCAGGCGCATTATACAGTCCAAAGGGCATCACCAGGTACTCAAAGTGCCCGTCCCTGATGTTGAAGGCTGTCTTCTATTCATCGCCCTTGCGGATTCGGACCAAATTGTAGGCCCTTCTCAGATCCAGCTTGGAGAAGATCCTTGCGCCCCGCAAACGGTCAAAGAGCTCTGTGATCAACGGCAGAGGGTACCGGTTTTTCACCGTGATTTTGTTCAGATCCCAGTAGTCTATGCAGCGCCGTAAGGAACCGTCCTTATTTTTTACGAAAAAGAACCCCGCAAGAGGACTTTCGAATGAAGCCCTTCCAAAGATTCTCCTGGACGTACTCCGACATGGCTTGTGTCTCTGGGACAGATAAGGGGTAGACTCTGCCCCGAGGAGGACTGGTGCCAGGCAATAAGTCAATCGGGCAGTCGTAAGGACGATGCGGAGGAAGGCTCTCGGCTTGTTTTTCAGAGAACACATCAGCGTACTCCAGATACTCGGGCGGCAGACCGGGCAGCGGCTTACGAAGGGTCGAGCGGGAGCAGGAAAGCACCGGGCGAGGTGCCACCAAACAACGCCCCCAACAGTTGGGACCCCAACGAGTTACTTCTCCAGACGTCCAGTCCAGCGTAGGAGAGTGGAGCCGCAGCCATGGAGGATCGCCGACGAGGAGCGAGGCAACACGTAGAAGGAGATCTCGTCCTCATGTAGCACCCCCACGTGGAGGGACAGTGGCTTGGTGGCAAACCGGATGGTGTCGCTAAGCAGCTCCCCGCTGACAGACGAGATTACGAGCAGTTTCTGCAGGCGGACCATCGGAAGACGATACTGTCTCACCAGAGACTGATGGATAAAGTTCCCGGCTGAGTCCGAATCCAGAAACGCCGGAACTTGGAACGAGATTCCAGCTTCAGACACGACCTGTACTGGCATCAACAGGCATGGAGAGGAGGAGTTTGCACCTAGGAATGCCTCTCCCATAGAACCTAGGTGCGGGAGTTTCCCGCATGCTTGGGACGCTTGGGACCACTCCTCCGGAAATGTTCTGGGCTGCCACAGTAGAGGCACAAGTTCCTTTGCCGACACTGGGCCAACTCTTGCTCAGTGAGACGAGCCCGATCAATCTGCATGGGCTCCTCGGTGGGTGTTGGCGACTGCGGCGCAGGAGGCTTCTGGAACACCGGTGCCAGGCGAGGAAACCGGTGAGGTTGGGCTAACTGACATTCTTGCCGAAGTTCCTCCTCCCGTTCAATGAAGTGCACATCAGTGCTGGTAGCTAACCGGATCAAGTCACTGAGGGAAGATGGGATGTCTCTAGCAGCCAAAACGTCCTTAACTCGGCTTGAGAGCCCTTTCTTGAAGGCACTCAGAGCGGCCTCGTTCCATGACAGTTCTGAGGCTAAAGTGCGGAATTGCATCACATAGTCTCCCACAGACAGATCCCCCTGGCGTAGGATTAGGAGGGCTGTCTCAGCGGAGGATGCACGGGCTGGTTCCTCAAACACACTGCGGAACTCACTGAGGAACGACTGTAGGTCCGCCGTCGCCGGATCTTTCCTGTCCCACAGAGGTGTAGCCCATGCCAGGGCCTTCCCGGAGAGTAAGCTGACCACGAAAGCCACTTTCGCGCGTTCGGACAGGAACTGATCGGCCATCAGCTCCACGTGGAGAGAACATTGGGTGATGAACCCCCTGCAGAGTTTCGGGTCTCCGTCGTACTTGGTCGGGAGCGACAGCCGAAGCTTGAGGCTCCCCAGAGCCACAGGAACTGTTGAGGCAGGAACAACCACAGGAGATGGCGAAGGTTGCTGCTGCTGGGCGGTGACGAGTTGCTGCAACATGGTGGACAGCTAGTTCAGCTGCTGTGCATGTTGACCTAGTTGCTGAGACTGGCGGGCAACAATGGTCATCAGATCCGCCAGGCTGGGTAACGGCACCTTGGCGGGATCCATGGCCGGATCCTACTGTAACGGTCTGGTAGTGGATCCGCTGGACCACCGCAGGAGATGGTGGAAGCCCACACCAGGCAGGAATCTAAGTAGGTCCCGGTATTCACCAGAGCCCGCTGCAAAGCTGGATGGACTTGCTGCGGCGGGAATCTACCCGGTCGCTTCCACTGGTGGGACTTGCCTGCGGTGGCGGCCAAGGGTAGGCGAGGTACAGAAACGGCAATCAGGCTCGTAGTCGGGGACAGGCAAGAAGGTCTGGGCAGGCGGCAGAGGTTCGTGGTCGGTAAACGTAGGCTAGCGGTTTGGTACACGGTAGGCAAGACTAGACTAGACTTCTGGACCGCTTTCTCCAAAGGCATGAATACTAAGCATCCGGCAAGGCTGCCAGGAAGAGGCTGGACTTAAATAGGAACAGTGCCTGGCAATGACCAATTACCGGCGCACTGTCCCTTTAAATTTCACACTGCCGGCGCGCTCGCCCTAGGGAACGGGGCTGCGCGCACCGCGGGGCAGAGACGGACAGAGCAGGAGCGTGGCTGGGTAAGTGAGCACCGGCACTGACAGGGGCAGAGGAGTGAGCGGACCCCGGACCCGAGGTGCGGGACCGGGCGCCGCTCGGAATGGGGTCACGGATGCGACCGCGACCCGGGACGAGGGTCGCAGGGGCATCCGTGACAATTCCCTATCATAAAAGGGGTCACATTTTGCAGCAGGATGGTGCTCCATCTCATACATCCATCTCTACATCAAAGTTCTGCAAGGCAAAGAAGATCAAGTTGCTTCAGGACTGGCCAGCCCAGTCACCAGACATGAACATCATTGAGCATGTTTGGAGTAGGATAAAGGAGGAAACTTGGAAGACAAAACCAAAGAATCTTGACGAACTCTGGGAGGCATGCAAGACTGCATTCTTTGCTATTCCTGATGTCTTTATCAATAAATTGTATGAATCATTGACGAAACACATGGATGCAGGCCTTCAAGCTCATGGAAGTCACTCATAATATTAAATATGGCTCTAATAGCACCACAATTTCATTCACCAATGTTATGAAATATATCTTTGTATTTGAAGTGAATTATTTGTTTGATTTTCATATTACTTTCTATGGGCGACAAAACTTTTGTCTTGCCAAAATCTGACCTTTCTGTGTTCCTTAAATGATCAATATTTCAGCAGTGAAGCAAATTTATTTTCATTAACAAAACCTCATTTGGGAGGGTTTCAGCTTGCATATGAGTCATTCCTAAAACCAATGGATGAATTTTAAGTCAGGTTATAATCTTTGGTTTCCACAACATGGATAAGTGACAGACCTTCTGTCAGGGACTGTAGACCTACTGAAGGGGGCCATAGATACCTACCTACTAGAAGGGGCCCTAGATACATACTGTATTTACCTACAGGGGTTCCCTATATACCTATTTATTTACTAGAGGGTCCTCATATACCTACCTAGCTACTGGGGGGCCTATGTACGTATCTACTTGATGGCCCTGTATACCTACCTACCTACTGGGAGCCTGTATATAATTACCTACCTATTGGGTGAATCCTATATACCAATGTATGTACTGGTGAACCATATGTACCTACTTCTTGGGAATGGTTTTTATAGCTACCTCCCTGGGGGCCTTATGTACTTGCCCACTGGGAGGACCCTATAGTTGGTAGGAATTGTGGCCCATTATTCCTGACAGAACTGGTGTAACTGAGCCATGTCTTTAAGTCACCTTGCTTGCACCTGCTTTTTTAGCATTGCCCATAAATTTTCATTTTTTATTTTTATGATGGCCACTCCAAAACATTGACTTGGTTATCCTTAAAGGGGTTTTGCCACAATCTCATCTCATACCCCCTGCATCCAGCTCTTCAGTTCTGTGTGCACAGAAGGGGGCGTGTGTGATTTGTTTGAATTGCAGATCATGTGGCTAAGCAGGATGACATCACCAGGCCTTTCCTCTCTGTAGTTAAAGAAAGGTCTGTTTATGTAAAGCATTGTGAGTAGCTGAGAGGTAAAGTTTTTGCCTCCAGGAACAAGGGTCCTTGGTTCAAATCCATGCAGGAACCAAATCTGTGTTGTTGTTTTTTCTCTTTATCAATGCAAAGACCTCATAGAGGTTTCTTTTTTATTTATTTGCACTGTTTGACTAATTACTAAGGAGAACAGAGGACAGGAGTAGAGTGACAGCACCGGGGGTTTGAACACTCAGTAGCTGCTTGAGAGGAGAGGTAATGTCTGAGCATGTGTGACCAGGACTGAGGAGCTCTGGAGACGAGCTGTAAACAATGGATCACTAAAGGAGCAGCTAAAACAAAAACGGTGCAGAATTTTTAATAATAATGATTGGTGAAAATGTTTGTTATTTCATTTGCAAGCTTCCCACGTCAATTTTACTTCGTGGCAAAACCCCTTTAAGCCACTTTGTAATTAGTTTGGCAGTATGCTTCAGGTCATGGTCCATCTGGAAGACCCATTTCCACCCAAGATTTAACTTCCTGGCTGATGTCTTGAGATGTTGCTTCAGTATTGCCACATAATCTGCTTTCCTCATGATCCCATCTATTTTGTGACATGCACCTGTCCCTCCTGCAGCAAAACAACCCCACAACATACCACCCCTGTGTTTCACAGTTGGAATGATGTTCTTCTCCCTTTTTCCTCCAAATGTAACAATGGTCATCATGGCCAAAAAGTTTAATTTTAGTTTTGTCAGACCGCAGGACATCTCTCCGAAAAAGGTCTTTGTTCCTGTGTTCATTTGCAAACATTAATCGGGCAGGTAAAATAAGAAATAGCTTACTTACCTCTTTCCACGCTCACTCAATGTGACGTGCTCCAGCCTCTGTGCTCGGCGTGGGCGTGCGATGATGTCACGTCATCCCGCCACCCATGTTAGCACCGTGGGCCGACGCCTAAGGCCATAAGCCTCTCAGGGAGAGTAGCAGAGCAGAGTGCCTGCGGCGCTCCGTTCTGCTACCACAGGACAGCGCTGCCTTTGAACGCTCGGGCTGGAGAGCCCGGGCGTTCAGAGGTAGGAAGCGCCGGGACCCTCAGCTCCGCGCCCGTCGGCAGTGAACTGTTTTGTTCACTGCCAGCAGGCACAAGAGCGGCATTACCCGGGTAGCAGATGTGGCAGCTGCTATGTCTGCTACCCCGGTTGTTACGCCCCTGTTACTAACAAACTTTAATCCTATAGAGGTCTGTAGCCTTCTGCCCTGCTATTTAAGCCAGGCCTGCACAACATTGGGCGGTCCAGTGACATTCCCAGACGGAAATTTTGTGCAGGTCTGCTTTAAACCCTTCCATTAACAATGTCCTTCTAGGAATAGCAGAGCTGAAATGTCAATCACTGATTTAGAATCAGTCTGAAAAGGAAGTGAGAGCCTGATGATGACTGAGAGCAGCCTCTGCAAAACAGTCTGATGAGAAAACCCCTTTAAGCTCTTTGGAGCTTCTGATCCACACTATTTGTATCTAGGGCATAACATTTAATTTCTAGACACTTTAGTTCTGTGTTGTTTAAAAGGAGGCATAACTAGTAATGGTCTACGAGTGGATTACCAAAATATCATGTTAGCTGGCATGTTACATAATGGTTAGTATGTTTTTTACATACTGATCAATTATACAGCATGAAGATGAAAGATAAAACTCTAAGGCTGGACAAAGCCACTGGAGGCTATGTTACTGGAGCTTTCTGTTGTTGGAATATTGTGATGCATGGAAAATATTTCTAATGTCTAATTACTAACTGGATACTAAGCCGTTGTCCCAAGGAGCCGGTGTCTTTTGCATCTGCTTTCTATATCCACATTAACTGCAATTTTAAATACTCCTGTGAGACAAATTGTAGTATGATTTGTATAAGTATAGGTTAAATGATTTTCCAGTAATAAAGACCGCATTCTGCTGCCTTCTCAGTTTAACAGGTCATATTCACAAATGCATCAATGTATGTCCTTTAGATAACACTAAATGTTTGAAATTTATCTTTCTGTATCATTCTCAGCAACCGTTTCAGTCAACGCCCCCTCATATCTGCAGGTTTAATGTAAAGCTGTGTGCTAAGCCTTAAATCAATTTTCATACTTTTATTGGATGATTAAAGATTTCATTTAATCCTCTACATTTATTTATTAAGCTATTTTTAAAGGGGTGTTCCGGGAAAAGAAGAAATACATAAACTACATGTCATAATGAAAAAAATGCCCAAATACCTTTAATTACAAAAGTTTGCTTTTTTTTAGGGGATATCATTAAAGCATAGGAAAATGGCCACCAGGCTCCTTCCTGTGCAAAAACCTGTCCTGGAATGCAGAGCAGCAAAATTACTTCCTGGTTAGGCTGACTGACATAACTGACTGACATAACTGAGCATATGTGCTGTTCTCAGTCAGCCTGACAGACTTGTGGTGTGAGGGATGGCTCTGCAGTGTAGAAAGGAGACTGTTTATATTAAGTGTATATATATACATATATGTGTGTGTGTGTGTATAAATTGCTATATATAAATAAATGTGGTGTGTATATAGTATATAGAATGTATAGATTTGCCGGAAGAAAGGAGCTGTTTTGGGACATGTAGTTTTGAAATATCGTGTTTACAAACTGTAGCTCCGCCCACAAGCCTAGTGAGGAGATCCAACATGGTGATACTATGCAATATAACAGTGTCTGTAAGTAGTTCACACACTGTATTGTGACATAGATTTACTGCTTATCTTTAGTATTCCTCCATTATATGTTCTTATTTTTTGGGGATTCTCACATAACCCCTTTAACCCTTTAAGGCACCACAACGTTCCTGTATGTCCTGGTGCAGAGCCTAGTAGTGCACCATTATGTCCAGGAACTTCATTGATATCGTGTGGGCACAGGAGCTATGCCCACACGATCGCTGCATAAGTCCGGCAGTGATTGACTGCCGGGCTCCTGCACATTCGTCGGGGGTGGAGACAACTCCATTCCTAGCTGTTTAGCTAACCCACTAGCTGCAGCAAATAGCGATCGCAGCAGCTAAGGAGTATGACAGAGAGAAAAAGCTCCCTTTGTCCTCCATTGGAACCCAATCAACGAAACTGCAGGGTTCTGGTGGTTGCCATAGGAACCCAGGGGTCAGACAATGGTTGTATCGCCACGTGCATAATGACCTATCCTATAAATCTGTCATGTTACTTTACTCGTGCAGTGAATGCCTTAAAAAATGACAGAATTACCTTTTTTTCTTATCCCATTGCACATACAATGGAATAAAGAGAGAATAAAAAGTAATATAAATTCCAAAATGTTACCAACGAAAAAGTTTGCCCTGCAAATAAAAAGACATGTATATGGAAAAATAAAAAGGGTATGGCTCTCAGAAGAGAGCGATACATAGATATTGTTATACAAAATATAAATTGGGTATAGCCACAATTGTATCATCCAGCAGAGTAAAAGTAACATGTCATGTTTGATGATGAGTGCTGTAAAAAAAATAAAAATAAAAAACACTACAAGGATTGCTGTATTTTCTTCACCCTGTCTTCCAAAAACGGATTCAAAGATGATCAAAAGTCACGTGTCCACCAATAAAAATGTCAACTCAATTTGGGAAAAACAAGCCCCTACACAGCAATGTACACAGAAGAAAAAAAAAAAGTTGTGGCTCTCAGACTATGGTGATAAAAAAAACTTGTTTTCTTTTCAAAATAAAAGTATTTTTATTGTGTAAAAGCAGTAAAATGTAAAAACATATACAAATTGGGTATCACTGTAATTGTATCATCATGCTGAGTAAAGCTAGCATGTCACTTATACCACATGTTGACCACTGTAAAAAATAAAAATAAGAAACACTACCAAGATTGCTGTATTTTGTTAATTCTGCCTCCACAAAACCTTGATAAAAGAGATAAAAGCATCATATGAACCCCATAATGGCACTAATTAATATGTCAATTCATCCCACAAAAACAAGCCCTTAATCAGCTCCATATACAGAAAAATAAAAAAGTTATTGCTGTCAGACTATGACAACATAAAAAAGCAATTATTTACAAACCTATTTCTATTGTGTAAAAGTAGCAAAACATAAAAAACTTTATAAATTTTATGTAATTGCATCTGTGCACCAGAATTGCACAATACACCCCTAGATGAGATCCCTGAAGGGAGTTGAATCCAAAATGGAGTGATTTCTGGAAGGTTTCACCTGTTATGGTACTTTGGGGGCTTTGCAAATGCGAAATGGCACCCACCAAAATCTGTGTTCCAAAAGCCAAATAGTGTTCCCTCCTATTTAATTTAAGAGCCCCCTAATGTCTTTTTACACCCTGTCATGAGCCCAAACAGCAGTTTATACCCTTATATAGGGTATTTCCAAACTTGAAATAAATAGTGTAATAAATTTTGTGGTGCTTTTTTTTCCAGGATTCCTTGTAAAAATAAAACATTTTCAGCTAAAACTGCAGATTATTGGAAAAAAATAAATTTGTTATTTTCATAGCCTAATGTTAAAAAAAATGTTCTAACACCGTGGGGTTGATATACTCACTGCACCCCTAGATATATTCCTTAAGCGGTGTAGATTTACAAATTAGGTCTTTTTAGGAGAGTTTATTAAGTTTTAGTACCTTAGGGTATCCAGAAACCTGGAAAGGTGCCTCAATCATATCCTAATGAAAATGAGATCCAAAGGCTTGTGGTTGAGTCAAATAGCGCACTAGGGCCACATAAGGGATATCTCTAAAATCGGCAGAATCTGGGGAATCAAAATGTAATTACATTTCCCTGTTACCATCTACTGTGTTCCAGTGAATAATGGATACAAATTGAAAATCTGCAAGAAAAGTGACATTTTGAGATTTCACCTACACTTTGCTTTCATTTCTGTGAAACACCTAAAGGGCTAACAAGCTTTAAAAACATTGTTTTGAATACCTTGAGGGGTGCAATTTCTTGAAAGAAGTCATTTATTGGGGTGTCTAACAAAAGGGCCCTTCAAAGCCATATCAGAATTGGACTTGTCCTTAAGAAAATCTGTTGCAAATTTTCTAGAAAATATTAAAATTTTCTACAAAATTTAAGAGCCCCTAATGTCCTAAAACAAAAGAGATTTTTTTTTTTAAATGATGCCAAAATAAAGTAGATTTATGGCAAATGTTAATTATTTACTAATTTGTTGGGTATGACTGTCTTACATGCAGAAATTGTCTTAATTGTTTATGTTTTTCACAAATAATTTGAGTCAACAAAAATTAATTGCTAACTTAAAGTACAATGTTTCAAGAGAAAACAGTCTTAAATTCACATAAATAGGTAAATCAATGAAAAAGTTATTCCCTGATAAATGGATAAATGTCAGATTTGAAACAAAGGGCTTGGTCCTTAAATGGGTTTTCTCACTACAGGCTTTCACAGGCATCTTGAGCTTTCTCTCTCTATTACAGCTTCAAATCCAGGGAATGGTCTTTCCTCCCAGTAGGCATGTCTCCCTTCACTGAAGACTGGTGACATCATCATTCTGTGTGGGCAGTGGAAGAAGAGGATGTCACAGCTCTGCAGACCTCCTGCAGTGGTCAGTTCTCATGCCTGCAGAGCTGTCACCTCCCTCCCAGGCGCAAATCCTTGTAACCAGCACACCTGCATTGGTGTAAGCAATTATACATACAGCCTCCTAATGTTACAGAAAGTGTCATCTTGTCATTGTGTCTAGCAGAGTGTATAATATATGTTATATGGGTGGGGGGAGTGGATCGAGCATTGCCCAGATCCTTCACATCAGAGTTGTTTCTGTCCCAGTTTCACTTTCAGTTTGGGGGAGTAAGGACAGAGAGTACAGGACAGCCAATCACAGCACAGGGGGCATGTCCCGCATGGGGGGCGTGTCCCATCCAGGGGTTTGAACTAAATATCAGGCAGCCAATCACAGCAAAGGAGGGCGTGGTCCGACCCAAGACTGCAGTTTTAGGTGTAGAACACAGATTAGCTCAGAAGTACTATACTAAATGATTTAGGTAATAAAAACCAATTACAAAAGTGCTTATTTTTACTGTCCCCATCATTACCGATATGATCTTTGTAGCAAGAAAACCCCTTTAAGTCCAAAACAGGATTAGACCTTAATAGGTTACTATGATATATTTATTTAATTGCTTTTATCTTTAGAAATGCACACTGGATTTCTGAATCTGATTTTTTGTTTCTTGTTTTATATATAGCATCACTTTAACATCTATATAATTTATATCACATAGAGCGTTTGCTCTATTTTTAAACAGGCGCACTCCGATATCAGGTGCATTACAGATCGCCCGTGGCACTTTGTAATGCGCCTGGATCTCGGGGTGGGCGGGGCGTGCTGGAGGTGTGTCACACTTCAACCTTATGAAGCTACACATTTATAGCTTCAGTATGGCACATCCTATGCCCACGTAATAGAAATATTCCTTACGGAAATTGACTTATGATTCAGATTTTTAAACTCATAGCATATTAATTTCAATTGTGGATCTATTGCAGATTTTATTACATTGAATTAAATGGGGTAAACCCACACCAAAATCTGCACCCCAATACACCCGATTTCTTGTAGATTTTTGCCTGCAGATTTGTTGAGCAAAATTTCCATAACAAATCCATTCAGTGTGTATTCACCTTCATGCCAGCATCTACTAATATGGTAAACCTTTGTCCAGTCACTGGTGTTTAGTACAGTTTAAGGCCAATAACAACTTTATACTATCACAGATGCATGTGGCTTTATTGCCAATGGTCCTAGTTTTGACTTACATATACTGATCAAAATACCCCAGTGTGAAAGTGGCCGATGTAAGTGTTCGCTTGAGGTTAGATACAGTGCTAGTCATCATGTAAAATCATACAATAAGGTCTCTGCAATCTCTTTTATGTTGTGCGACGTTTCCATCAATAAGTTGCTTTTATTTCAACTGTTTCCCATCAGTTTGTCTGTTATTATCACATTCAGTTGTCCATGAAGAAGATGTAGTGCAAAACCACAAACCCAATCTTTGCTACAATAGACATATACAGAGCTAAACCATTAAACACCATACTATAAACTGTATCACTGGAAAATGTTGCATTTCTAATTAATGTGTAGCTAGCACTAGGTCATTTGATGAGTATGAAGTTCAGAATTATTCATCCTAAAAATATCCATCTTACTCTCCCACAGCTCTCAGTGGAAACCTATTTTAAGCTTTTAATGAATCTACAAGACTGTCTCAGCTGTGCTCACCCATCCTGCCTAAGGCAAAAGGTAATTAGATGGTTTGATTACTTTTCCTGTGAGTCAAGCTTGTAGATAAAATAGACAATATACATTAACGTATGTTAATTCTGCAATTAACTCTATCTTTGCCTCCGGTATGAAACTTAAAAGACATTTACTTACAGTGACACACATAATCAGGTGAGAAGATACACATTAGGGATAAGTGGGATGGTTATTCTGAATAACGTTCCTAGATGCTTTAAGTACATCTTAAGGTATATCATGATTACTTATGAAATTATGCCGATACAGGGAAAAGAAAATTTGATAAATGCATGTAATTACCATTAAAAATAAGGCCAGCATATATAAAAAAAAAAGCTTGAAAGTGTCATATATGACAAAGGAGATTCTACGAAAGCTTCTTCTTCTAGAACCGTATTATTACATAACTGAAACCTTACATTACCAGTGCTAACAATCTGAGATAGGCTCTGTTCCATCCAAACGTGAAATTCTTTGATTATTTTGACTTCTACTTATCTTTAACTCCTTTCCTTTGCTTACCAGCAATCTACATTTAGTTTTCCATTTCTGAATTTAATATTCTGCTATATCTGTGTAGAGATAATCCTTTTTAACTAGGCTCGGATTAGCCCACAGGAGAGTATGGAAAACTCCCAGTGGGCCTCTGGGCATTGTGGGCTCCTGGCCATGGGTGGATTAGAGTTGCTTTTCAGGAAGAAAGACAGAGAAAGAGAGGCTTAAAACAAGAATTGTGCAGTATTGGCCAGTCATGTACAGTAACTGTCAGATGGACCCCAAGAATTATCTCAACTGTTGGGCCCCAATAATTATCTCCTCTGGTGGGTTTCAAGAATGAACTTCACTGGTGGGCCTCAAGAATCAACTCCACTGGTGGGCTTCAAGAATCAACAGACTGTTAGGCCGCAAAAAGCTTGGTGATCTATATGATAGCCTTATCTGTCCTATGGTGGACTTAGGGGTTTTCTTGTATTATTTTCTTTATGCATTTATTGCACAGGCAATCCATATATACTATATTTTTCCTGTGTATAGGGTCTAATTAGGGATATATTTCCCCTTAGGTTCCAGGTGGGATCGTCCTTATTGGGACGAACACCCCTCAATTGTAATAGGTAGCTTCCCTTTTGGGGTCAGTATCTAGGGATATATCTTCAATTGTTTTGGCTGTGTGTATTTTGGAGTATAATTGACTCCTTTTATTTGTATATTTATTAAAAGTTAGGTTTTATAGTCTATTATTTAGCAAAGTTATATATTTTTCTTATGAGGTTCATGGTGTTGTATAAATGACATGTTAAAGGGGTTGTTTTCACTACAATGATAGCTTTTTATGTTAAAGATCATGCAAAAACAAATCACTTTGCAATATATATCCATTAACAGTGGGCCTATCTACTGTATTCCTATATATCCCTTCTTGTATGGGCTGCATCAGCTCCTCAGGTCGCTATAGCTACAGACTTGTTTGATCTCTCCTGATAGGCTGAAAGTGCTGGTTGCTATAGCTACAGACCTGGCTTCTATGCACCCATTGGGGAAACCCCGTAAACACGCCCCGAATTCAAAAAGAAACCAAGAAAACAGGATGAGGAA